>JAUESF010042146.1:0-18186 GCA_032274765.1 Malacoctenus tetranemus | reverse complement strand
TGTGTGTGTGTGTGTGTGTGTGTGTGTGTGTGTGTGTGTGTGTGTGTGTGTGTGTGTGTGTGTGTGTGTGTACCTGTCCCAGCGCTGTCAGTGACTTGTTGATAGCTGCAGCCTCAACAAGCCTCTGGCCTTCAGCAACTGTCTTGGAGATCCTCTCTGAACCAGCAAGGTCACACAGGGTTAGTGTTCCACGAGAGGTCAGTCCAGACACGTTGTCTGAGCCCTCAACCTCCAGAGTCACCAACAGGTGAGAACGGGAACTGGGGCAGAGAGGAAGACTGTATTCAAAAATTCAATTGCTTACCATCAAAGCAACTAAATGTAAATAGAGAGCAACTTTCTAGATTTTGTGATTAATTGTTGACTTTACTGTTTGGTTGTGTTTCGTCTCCGTGGATTTCCCTGTTTTGGTGCCTGACCCCTGCCTGTCCCCGACTACATCCCTGGATCATCTCCCTTGTGCCACTGCTGGTTATTTGAACTCTGGACAGCTGACTTGTGTTTCTGGAATAAACTGTTCAAATATCATACTGAGTGCTGTTGTGAGTTGAGCTGACATGCTTCAGCATTTTATTCATTGGTCTTGTTATTTATAGTCTCTTTGTTTTGGGTTCACGAATGTAGATGATGTCATTGTTTAGACAGGCGTGGTTTGTCCTTGTGATGGTCTTGATATAACTGCTTCAACTTGATCAAGTTTTCTCATTTCAATTTCAGGTTACCTTCGGGTCTTTCAGGTTACTGCTGAAAGACCTTATCATCTCCATCATTGAACATTTATATTCAATTCAATTTTAAAGGTAGAGTCCGACGCCGTTCCCCGTTTCTGTTTACAAACACTGTTCAAACTGAGAGCCCCTCCCCTTGGCTAATCAGTGCCTGTCCCGTCTCTTCCAGCACAGCTAGTACACACGCACTGGTCAATTCACAGTCATTAGCTACGAATACAGAGAGACTGCTTGCAATGCACAATAACGCTGTTGTCTGCTGGCAGCCTAACTCACTAACAAATATGCTGCTTGGTTAGCAGCTTAGCATGCCACTAAATTAGCAGGCTATCAGTAATGTGGTTTGCATGCACCTGTCCAAGAGTAAGCAGGCCAAAGCTGCATCGCGCTTCAGTCCAAGCCTCTCCTTCAACGCTCAGAAGCGAGGCGAGGTCTGCTGCGGTGTCCGGTAGTGTTGTGAACTCGCAGGAGCACAATTATTTACAGCTGTTTAGGCTCTAAAAACATTCTAAATGATTTCGTTGTGAGTCAATTATGGACGGTACCCACTCAGGACACTTGGATTACATTGGACGAGCAGTATGGAGGAATATTGACACGTTTTTGTAGACTTTTATGGACGTTTTTGTACCGGGTCCTATCGACCGCTATTATTTGAATGTGGGCAGATAACAAGAAACTTCAAAAATCTCCAGATGTATCTAAGATGTCAAAAAAATGCTTCAGAGTGTTGTTCAGCATGGGGGTGAGTAGGAAATGAAGGTAAATCATTGTTTGGGTGTACTATTCCTTGAAGGCGGATCTCAGCAATCGAGTAATTCCTTGACTCAGAATCAAGAGATTCTGATGAATTCTGTAGAGCGACTCTCCTTCTTGTCTCTGTCATGACATCCTGAGGACACTTCAGGAATTAATGATCATTTAAAGTTATTTGGCTCACTCCCACAACAGTCAAACCTCAATGATGCAACACGGATCGAAAAAAAACATTCTTCAAATCAAAATAATTTCCAACCTCTGTATGTTCATCTTGGTGGAGGCAATCTTTCTGTTTCTTTCGCCCATCTCCATAACATCCAGAATGTCGGGTTCAGTCTGGACCTGGACTTTGGTCAGTCCAGGGACGGACACCGACTTCCCCTGCACTCTGATGTCCAGGGAAGCATCAGGGCTTTTGGTCAGCAGGTCATTGAGAGTCTCGTTGTAGATCTCCAGCATGGAAATCTGCATATAGGAACAATGACATAGTTGTTTAATCAAAGTGCTTTTTAATCCAATGAATTGAACAAAGTTTCCATTTTTAAATTTTTAACAGAAAAGTTATCTTCCCAAAAAAACACAGAGAGGAAACAATGGAGATATTCATTTACTTGCCTCTGATTTAAGTGTTAATTGTGTGTGATTTTTTTTAATAAGTGACGATGAATTAAATGTATAACACTTGCCCCTTTGCCTTTCAAATGGACTCTTATTTCCTGTGAGAACTCAGCTTGACGCCACATCCACTGTAATTTTCCTTACCGTGCAAAGAGTGAACACTGAAAGTGATACAGCGGTACCACTGTCAGCGCATTGACTCTTGGCCTCCCACAGTTAAAAAATTGTTGAGTAAACAACCAAAGAGTCTTTCAGAAGCAGCAAAGTGCATGCTCCCATGAAAATCCTGAGCAATCAACTATGAGACCAGAGGTGCTGCACAACTCTGGAGACGAAGGGTGCATTCCGATTCCTCCCTTAACCCTCAATCTCAGAAACGCGTGCTCCCGCGAAGACCAACTTCTCACATCTTCTCACATCCAGTGCACAAAATCTCTCTCTAAAATTGTAATTAGTTTAATTTAATTTTCCTCAATCCCTTTTTTCGATTTTATTTGCTTTTGTATTTGATTTGATTTGATTTGGTTTTATTTTTTTGTCTGTGATTTTATTTGCCTTCACTGTAAAGCACTTTGAATTACTTCGTGTATGAAATGTGCTATACAAGTAAACTTGCCTTGCTTTCCTAATGCTGTCATTCTATTATAATGATGTAGAGTCAAGAGCTGCTGCTGTTTTTGTTATGATGTTCAGATGTATTTTGTGGCTCCACACTGATTGCTTCAGTGCTGGCAGTGGGTGAAATGGCTCTTTGGGTGGAGAAATGTTGCAGATGCCTAAAGTAACTTAAATGAAATTTTTGCTTGATTTTGCTGTTGGTTTGTTCTTCAGCCTTTCAGCACACACGTTATTTTTTTCAGGAAATGCACGTTCTTCAGGTCACTTGATTGATCTCTTTCAAATTCAGTCCCACCATTAGGGAACATTTCTTTTACCTCAAATATTTCTTTCCCCACTGTAGTTTATTCCTTTGTTGTGGTTATAAGAAGGGTCAGCTATGACTACCATGACTACCATGGGCTGAATGTGGCCCATAGATAGCGGTCTTCAATCTAAAGGTTGCCAGTGACGTCCATGGGTTAACGTGTTCTTGGAAATGACGTTCGACCCCAAGCTGCCCCTTGCATGGCAGCTGTCACCATCGGAGCGTGAGTGAATGGGCAAAAGTAGCTGAAGTAAAGTGAGTTGAAACATGTAATACTCAAGCTGCAGAACGTGCAGCATGAATTAAGTCCATTTACCTTCAGCAGGTAGGACACCTTCTCCTTCTCTGCACAAATGCGGAGCAGTTCTCGCACAGACCTGTAAAAAAAAAAGTCACTACCAGCCATTGGCACTTCTCATTGTAAGCAGACTGTAGGTAATTTGAGACTACGTCAAGCTGGGTGTTGCGTTACTGCTGTTAGTATCTTTGACATGAAACTCAGCCTCCTTGTAAACCGAATCCTCCTCTGTCAGTTTGAACCTTTTCTTCTTCTCATCTTGTATTGATGAATGGTTGTCAGATGACATGTTGGCCAATCAAAGGCACTTACTGTCATTTGAACCCTGGCAACAACGTTGCAGGGCAGAACAAAAGCAAGTACGGCTAAAAGTCTGAAGTGAAGCTAAAGCTGTGAACTTTTTACATTTTACAATCTCTCTAAACTACATAGAGCACAAAACGCCTACATCCATGTGACTGCTCTATTGGAACTAAATGCTTCAGTTACAATTCATTGGGTGTTGTAGTTTTTTATGGTAATCGCACTGCTGTACAAACTCCACTGGAAAGCAGACACTCGTGTTTTGTTTTGTTTTGAATTATCCCACTAACAGTTTTAAGAGAGACAAACAGACCTGATGTTGACTCCAGGATTTTCCTTGCTGCCCACCATGGTGTAGGTTTTACCAGAGCCAGTTTGTCCATAAGCAAGTATACAGACATTGTATCCATCAACACAGGAAGTTATCATTGGCAGTGTTCCTGCAAACACATCATCCTACAAAAGAGGTAGAAAGGTAGAGATGGAGATGGCAGATGCTACATCAAGGAATAATGCTGATTTAAGATCCTTCTTTTAACCCATAAAGCTCTAAACCACCAGCCCCCCTCATATCTTGAGAAGCTGTTGGTGCCACATCATCCCAGCAGAACCCTTGGTTCTCACAGTGCCGGATTACAGGATGTTCCTAAAATATCTAACTGTAGAATGGGAGGCAGAGCTTTCAGATATCAGGCTCTTCTGCTGTGGAGCAAACTTCCACTTGCAGTTTGACAAGCGACCACAGTCTCTGCTTTCAAGAACGGTCCTAAAACTTTTCTCTCTGATCAGTCCTGTAACGAAGCATCTCGCCCTCCTCTAATGTTACGACTGCCTGTCATTAACCCCATATGTCTCTCCCCTGTCGTCCGTCCTCTGTCCTCTTTGTACCTCCTCTGTCCCTTTCTGTAGGTTCTCTGCCAGGATCAGGAAACAAATGTGCAGTATTTCCTGTTTGCATCAAGACTGCAGCATGTGGACAAACTTACTAATCAATGTCATCTTCTATGTTGATGTAAACTTTTTGCTACTGATCTGTTCTTCTCCTTCTATCCACTGACACCAACCAGTGAAGGCAGTAAGCCTCCACCTCTGAGTCTGCTCCTGTTGGAAGAATCTGCCTGTTCATAGCGACGTTTTCCTCCCCACTGTCACAGACCGCTTACTCATGTGGATTTGTTGGGTTACTTCTTCAACATTGGATGCGTCGCGCCATGAGACGGCTTTGTTGTATCCAATACTTTATTAATAAAATTGAATTGAACTGACGCAAACGAATTGTAAAAGTGTTGTGGACAAGTGTTGCACATGTTTGAGCATCTTAACTGTGTAAATGCATCATACTGAACTGGTTGCCATTTGATTGACAGATTTCAAAAGCCAACAGCTCATTTGCACTCCAAACTTGTTAAAACCCAGGTGGCTGAAGCCTCACATACCACAATAAGTCAGGGAATGAGTTGCTGTTCAGTTGGGTGAAATGGCTCTTCCTAGTCATCGTTTTCAAACAGGTTTATAGTTTGGTTTAAGACCAAATGAGTCCGTAGAAACCTCACTGCTGACAACAAACAAGCTGCAGGGTGACACTCAAGGTAGGTTTAACAAAAACCAAGTTCAATCCTGAGCCCTGAGATGATTTTACCCTGAGACGGGAAACTGAGTTCAGTCAACTCTGAATACATTCACCTTGAATGAAGCAAGTACACAACCACAGAAAAAGCCTTCATTAATGGAGCCGTGACACCTTCATTCACCATGGCAACCAGACAAAAAAAGGCCTGATCATGTTTTGTGCCAGGTCAATTTAAACAACTTGCAGCTTCCACCTGTTTATTTCCTGCCACCTCAAACTGCATTGTGCCTAAAAATAGATGTTAATGTTGAAATGTGTTGCTTTCAATTTTTAAATTACATTTCATTTTCAGGTAGAAATGAATGTAGTTTGTTGACCTCACAGCAACATTTCACAGTGTGCCTTTATGTAATACGTTTTGGTAGATTTAAATATGGAGAAGCATTTGTTTTCAAGTGAAACCAGCTATTACCTGTGTGCTGTTTGGAGGGTAGATTTTGTCAAACTGGAACTTTTTTTTAACTCCTTTCTGTACCACCACAATTTCTTGGTCATGGATTTTCTCCACACAGCTGGGGGCTGAGCTCGCCCTGCAGCGGCAGAACACCCGGATGTTTCCCTGCAGCTCCAGCAGCTTGTTGTGAAGCCTCTTTCTCTCCACGGCCTCCTTACTGTAAAGAGATTGCAGCTCCTGCAACTCACTCGCCCCCTCCTGCTCAACTTTCAGCAGCTTTTCAAAGGAAGCCTTCAGCTTCGCCAGCTGCTTCTGAACATCCGCCAGCACTTTGTGAACCGTGGACTGAAGCTGCTTGTTTGAGACGTTCAGCTCCCGGGTCAGGTGGCTCAAATGGTGGAGGTCTTTGGGGTCCACGGTGGGCTTGGAAATGGCTTTGGCAGGAGTGACTGCAGAAGCTCGGTGGTTCAGGAGTGATCTGATCTTTTCTCTCGCCTGCTGCCGGTCAGCTTCCATCTCTGCTACACGCTGATTGTAGTGCTGTACAGCGTCCGTGAGGTATCTGACCTCCCCCACCAGATAGCTGTTCCTCTGAAGGAGATCGTCCACCTCTTTCTCTTTGGTTTGGAGCTTCTTCCTCAGATCCTCAATAACCCGATCTCGTTCCAAGAGGGCTCTGTTGGTTCAAAGCAAGATGTTTGGTTGTCTTTTTAAAAATGCTGCATCAAAGCTTTTTCATAAAAGAAGGAAATAATTTGCATCTCGTAAACAACAAATGCGCGAGGAGATAAAATGATGCTTCGAGTCACCCTTTCCCTGTCTGCTTTTAACAAAATCCATCAAGCAAGCACATTTTTAACATTGTGGTTGTTTGATCCTAATCAAGACACACAGCTTATGATCGAGTCCATATCATCATTTAGGTTGGCTAATACAGTATTACCTTGATTAAATGATTTCACGGTTTGTCTGAAAGACCTCAGCTGATCTCTGCACCCTTACAGACATTACAATATCATTCACATTGAAAGGATCCAGTAGGTTTTCACCTGTTTATCATCACTGCAGATATAGATTTATTGGTATCTTCTGTTGTAGTTTCCTTTATGCTTTAGTTTTTTTCCCCCACAGTCATTGACGGCAGGTTCACAATTAAAACACAAAATTCAGTTGTTTGTTTTCCAATGTCAATAACAGATCAACCACTATGTATTTTGTTTTACCTTCATACAGTTCAGAGACTGATGATGTGATAACATGCTTCCCACCAGCTTTGCAGCCAAGAATGTTCATGTGCATTGCTATTCGTATCTCAGGTGTTTTTGAACATTGTGCAGTCCTCATACGTGCATAGTAAAGTCTCAGATATACATGAGCCCCCTTTGTAATTTGAATGTTTTAGGTGAATTTATGTGTCTCAATATAGATTGAAAGAAAATAAAATTCTTTGTAGGTTGATTGGCTTACAACGTTGATTAGTTCTTAAGGACGCAACAAAAGACTGAATACAGTTGGCCTGGCACTCCTAAATGCCTTCTGAGCATCACTGTGAAAGAAATTGCAAGTCAGCACTCACCTGAAGGAGTCGAGGTCAGTGCAGCTGTGATCTATACTTGACGAAGTCTGCAAGAGGATTTCTCCAAACATTGCGAGATAGATGGAGATGACCTCTTCGGGGTCATAGTTGCATTGTCTGAGGGCCGCCGTGATCTCTCTCTGGTCCACCAGACCTGGCAAGGCCGACTGCAAGATAAAAACCCAGCACATCCTCCTCCAAATGTACCCTGTGTCAGACTTTACACGCTGAGATTACAAGTGTGGTCTGAGCGCACAAAAATGTTCTTGCACACTTGTTTTGAGTTGTCAATGCTTCAGTGTAAAGGAACTTCAAAACATAACCAACTTCCTTCTCACCATAACTCGCTGGATACGTGCTCTGACAAATTGGATATCCATCTCCCACTGCAGTGGCAGGAGCAGCCAGACACCTGAGCGAGGATCCCAAAACCTGCAAATGTTCACCCTTTCCTGCGAAACACAAAAATATTACACACAACTCGTTCTGATGTTTGTCTTCAAAATTATGTCGAGTGCAACAAACTTGTTTGCTGGCAGAGAGGCACACAACTGAAAAGGTAATAATACTAGTCATTTCAGTTTTGGATTGGTAATCGTCAAGCTTAATAATGTCACAACTTTTCCTCCATACCTGAAACCAGATGAGCAGTTTTCCCATGTGTTTACACTTCACCAGTTCACCAGTTTAAACTATGTTAGTTTATTTGTTATCTTTTGTGATTTATGGTGAAATGTGTCACCAACTCCTTATTACAGAGTTACCATTATTTGGATCATTGTTGCTTGATTTATCTTTAGAGGTTGTCTCACCTCAAACATGTAGGTCATGACTGTTCCTTTGCCTTGGATGTAGAGGCTGCCTGTGCGGTCGTCCTCCCGTACCACTGACTGGCTGCTGGCTGGATTCTGCAGCTGACCAGAAGTCTGTGAGAAGATGAAACGTGTGTTCTTTATTAGAGTCGCTCATCAAGCAAAATGCAAAATTTAAAAAAAACCTCAATTGACGCAAACTCCACACTCTTAGACGTACAAGCTTTTGAAATGTGATTTTGTGGTGTATTCCTGAGCACATATTAGGCCTGATCTCGAAAGGTTTGCATGTATAAAAGCATGAGCCAACTTGTTGCATACGCAAAATTATGTACAAACCAACAGTGGACACCAAAACTTGTGTCATTCAAGGGTGCAAAATTGCAGGTCCCATGCAATAGTTCATGTGCTGGGAGGAGAAAATGTAAATGTATTATTTTAGCACAGTTATCTATGTTTAACACATCTCAAAGGGAGGTGCAAACAGTCTGTGTGTGTAGCTGTGAGTCCATAGCTGTGGTATAGCTGAAGAAGGAGACATCAAAAGAATGAAAGAAGATGCAAAGAAAGTCTTTTTCACCCTCATGTGAACATTTCTGGAGTAATTGAGGAAACACTTATTAAAACATAGTGCCTATCCAGCCCTTTTGCAGCTGTTGGAGGAAGTCAGAGCTAATTTGGAGCGCTAACCTCACCCACTCAGGGACAGTTCTTGGCATAAAGGCAGGCACTTAAGGCGCTGTCAGGTGGAGGGGATACCGGGATACTGCTCGTGCCCCCTGTTCCTTCAGCATCCGTGTAGAAAACACAGGGCCGCAACCATAACCTCCCCACCTCTTGGTTGGTGGTGTAAGGAGTAATGTGACTGTGAGGCACCAGGACCAATGTCCCAGCATGTAAAATGAGTCATTTGGTTTTCCTCTTTGCCGGTTTTTTCTTGTTGGATTCTCTGGATGGACAAATGGTGAGGAATGAGAGCTCAGAATAAAGACCGATTTTCTGTTTGTTTTGAAAGTTCTTCTTTCTCTGTTGATTTGCTCCCAAGATGGCTCCAACTCTATGGTGCTGAGCATCCCCTGTTGATGCGTCACTCTGCTATGGGTGTGTTGTGCCAGCTGATATGAGCCTTGTTGATTTTTGATTGTCCTTATGACTGCATAAGTCATGAACTGATTGGCTGGGAGTATCACATTGTGCAGTGGGAACATGCATGCATGTCACCGAAGGTACGTCTTTAAATTAAGCGTGCAGGGCACACTTTTTACAAAGGACAGCCACTGCATCCAGTGTTCACATCATTTTACCAAAAGCATTCTTTTTTGCACAGATTTTTTTTCTCATATGACTTTTCTTTATGTGAACATAAGATGTCTTTGCATTTGCCCATTTAACTGTACACCGGCTTCATCAACCAACATCTCTTACTTTGTCAGATTTCAGAAACATTAATTGGTGATGAGGTTATTTCTTTTAAGTTAAAAACAACATTTTTTTCTGAAATCACGATTGCTCCTGAAGGTGATTAACAGTGAGAAACATTACAATATTTGTTTGTGAAAGTTGCAAAGCAAGCCAATGGTTTGCCAAACCGTCAGTTTTATGCAATTTTTGGTAAAATTAGCATTTTCAAAACAAACCTCATTGTTGGGGGTGATGAAATGACCCTGACTGTACCAGTCCTTTGGAAACAGCTGCAGGTTCTAGAAAAAAGTCAATTGTCATACATGTGGGGAAAAAAAGCGACATCTGTCGTTATCATATGAAACATGGGAACATGGCTGCAGAAATCATTCTGGTAATGACATGCAGGGACATGTGAGTGATGATCAGCAGTAAACACTCTGGAATAGCATGAATGATGGGCAAAATGGACTTTGGTTATAATGCTTTCAGCTCTCAACATCAGTGTATCTATATGTGGAAAACATCAGTTCAACAACTCGTGGGAAACATTTCACTAACAGTATGCAGAAATACACGATATTCAGAATACACCAATAAAAGAAGCAAAAACCTCCACAATCACCAAGGAGGAGTCAAAGGAAACTTTATCATAAAATTCTGAAACATCCCTTAACTTTTGTTCCTCCTTCAACCCCCCCACCACCACCACCACCACCACCACCATGTTGTTGTTGTTAAAGATTAAAAAGTGAGGATCAGGTGCTGCATGTTATTAGGGAGGAGGTAGCGGTGGATGTGGATAACCCTAATCAGTTGACTTGGTCTCCAATGTGGACAATCAGAGTTACAGTGTGTTTGGACTTCAGGTACCTGCGACTCGTCAACATAGACACGGTTTCCATGATGGTTGAAACAGCTGTAGAGCATCCCGTTATTGTGAAGGAAGCTTTCAAAATCCAGAGACACTTCTTCGCCCTCGGTCACTGTTTCCTGATGACATCAGCACAACAAAATTACAGCCAATTCATGAGAAAACAAACCTTTACCAAGCAAAGTTGAAAATTTATTAATGTCTCTTTGTTGTGATCAGATAAACACAAAGTTACGTGAGCGCAACTGAAGTTTCTTTTGGTCAACATCTTGGCATATTTTGGAAATGGGGTTGTTATAATCTACTTACAGTCATGTGTCGATTTACATTTGTTTGCGTTCTTGCTTCTTCCTCTTTGCTTTTCATGTTGATCTCCTCACTCTTGATGGATTCTATGTCGGTTATGTGACTGTCAAGTTTCACTGACTCGTCATTCATCTAAAAAGAGTCAGAAACAACATCTTGAAGCAAACGTTTCAGATTCCAATCTTAAAGTCTACATCGAGAATTCTGTTCCTTGTAGCAAACAAAGTCATGAATTACATTGAAAGGTGTTTGTCACGGTGATTTTGCCCCCTAATTATTTTTAGAAAGGGAATTCAAAACATCATACTTTAGAGAAAGAATTCTGTATGACTTAAGACCAATCAAAAAGGTTCTTTATCTCTGTTTTCATGCTGTTTTGAATGTATATGATATGCCAAATAGAAAGCTAGAGGGCTCTTCATGGGCCATTGCCAAAGAGGGCAACACTTTCGGTAAGAAAAAGAAGAAAGAAACTATTCCTCCGAAAGGTCAGACGTTTACTGTAGCGTACCTGCAGGTCGTCTTGGCTCAGTCCTGCAGCGGCAGAAGTTTGCACAGGTTCAGCATCACCAGTTTCAAGCCTGTCTGGCTGGGGCTCTTCACTGACGGATGCTCCACTCCCCATCCTAACGTCGACACTCACACACAGAAACTGAAGTGACGCGTACAGTGTTTGGAAGGCGATGTGTTTGCATGTGAGGAGTAGGATCAGGTGACAGGTGTAAACAAGCAATTTGAGCAGCTGAAGACACCTGGAGGGGAGGGTGGGGGATTCAAGATGAATCACACCTGCTTTGGCTGCAGCAGGACATGGAGCTGATCCAAAAACCTGAAGGGTTCGATGATTTTTTTTTAGCCAAGCTTAGTTCCTTTAGAGGAGTGTAGTTTATTGCTAATACTTGTGTCTCACTAATATTTATTTTATTTACTTTAATAATTACTTTCCTGATAGCTGCCCATGTGTTTCCAGAAGTTTCATCAGTGCCGGAAGTGATTTATTTGGTTGCCTGAGATAGGTTAGGACGTCATCTGGGAAGAATCCTATTTTTTGTTCAGTACCATTCACGATTACTCCCTTGATTTTAAAATCCTTTTATTTGTTTTTAAGTGCCTCCATAACCTTGCCCCACAGTACTTGTCAGACCTTCTCAATCCATACACCCCTTCACGTTCCCTCAGGTCAGCTGACCAGTCTCTTCTTACCGTCCCTTCAACCAAGAGGAAACTTAGAGGTGACCGTGCCTTTTGTGAAGCTGCACCAAGACTATGGAACCAGTTACCTCCTCAGGTCAAGGAGGCCTCTTCACTTGCGGTTTTTAAGTCTTTACTTAAAACACATTTCTTTTCATTGGCTTTTAACACTGGCTGAGATGTTTGTTTTGTTTGTTGGTCTGTTTTACTGTGTGCGTGATTGTCTTTTATTGAACTGCTTTTATTAATTGATTATTTGTATATATATATTCTTTAGTCTTCAATTTATGTTTTATGTCTTATATTTGCCTGTGAAGCACTTTGGTCAACTGCGTTGTTTTTAAAGTGCTATATAAATAAAGTGGAGTTGGAGTTGATTTCTTGTTCCTTTCTAACTGCCTGTGCAAGAGGCTCTATCAAGAGAGCAAATAGAGTAGGTAAAAGACAGCACCCTTGCCTTGTTGATCTCTGTAGAGCAATTTTCTCTGGCAAAATTCCATTAATTGTTTACCATAGAACTTGGCTCTTGATATAGTGTCTTAATGCACTGGACTGATTTATTATTAAAACCCGAATCTTTCCAATACTTTGTATAAGAATTTATTTTGTCTGTTGATTCCTGGTCTATTACGTGCAATGTCCTTTTAATATTATCATGTGTCTGATGTCCTCTGACGAATCCTGTTTGGTCTTCTTCAATAACTTCTGCTATAAATGAATTTAGTCTATTCGTAATTATTGATGTAGAAGTTTTGTAGTCCACATTTAACATACAGCAGCTGGCACAATTAATTTGATCTTTACCTTGTTTTGGGATACCTGTAATTATTGCTTCAGTCCAGGATGGGGGCATTTTATTGTTTCCAATTGCAGGAAGCCCAGAGCAGTGGCGTCAACTCTTCCACAAACATTTGATACCACTCTGCTGGGTATCCCTCACTCCCTGGTGTTTAATTGTTTTTTAATTTCTTTATTGCAATTTTCACCTCCGCCATTATGATGTCAGCTGTTCATCTTTCATTTTGTGTGGTGCCAACAGAGGGTAAATCGAGTAGAGCTAGAAGCGCTTTTATTTCACTTTCATCTGCTGATGGAGGCTGTGTGTATAATTCTTGGTAGTACACCTGGAAGATTTTCCCAATTCCCTCCGGGGTTGATATTACTTCATCTATTTTAAGGGGCCCCGGTTTTTTAATATATACTGTTAATTATCTGTTGTGTATGTATACATTGTGCCAGTATTTTAGTTGTTTTAAATCCTGCTTCATAATAGTTCTGCTTCAAAAATTTGTTTTGTCTCAATTTCATCGAGTCACGCTTCATTTATTTTTTCCTTGTCGCAACTTATCATTTTGTACCCTTTATGTCTCTGATTTCATCTTTTTAACATGTGCAATTTCATCAGCTTTCCCCTTTCACAGCATCCCACATTATTGTTGAATCGACAGCATCGTTGCTATTTTTTTGTCTATAAATCTTATTTCTTTTTTTATCTTCACCTTTCTTTGATTACTATTAAGGATTCCTAGGTTCAGCCTCCATATCGTATGTCGCCTTCTATTGCATTCCCTCACTCTGTGGCTATCGTCTAAATTCATAAAAAGGTAGTCTATCCTTGAATGAAATTTATGTGTTGCTGAATTTGGAGTGTAATCCTTCTCTAATCGGTGTAGGTTCCTCCAAACATCTATCATCCCCATCTCCTCTTGGTGTTTGTCTATAAATCTTGTCAAGATATATTTTGTTCTTTTTTCAAGCTGGTTGTGTCCATTTTATGGCTTTTAACAATGTCCAGGTCTCCTCAACAAAATAAATTTGCCATTTGTTTCTGTTGCGATGACATTTGAGACATTTGAAAAAGTAGTTGTCACTTTCTGGGAGCGCATAGATATTTATCAGTCACTGGTTCGTTCTCTATTCTACCTTCACAACCGTTCCTCTTCAAAATCAAATTGTACTGTATTTGATTTTAGTGTTGCGCTCCTCCAACTCCCCCTGAAAGAACTCTATATAAGTTTTTTAGAACCATTTCTTTTCAGTTTGTTGTGTTCTGATGGAGATACATAGACCTCTTGGAGAGAGATAATTTGTGCCTTTTCACTTGGTTGTTCAACCCGTTTATATTCAGCGACATAATCTTGATATTGTTTATTTCGTTGTACTTGAATGTACAATCCCCCCACACACCCCACCTAAACACATTCAAACAGTGAACATATATAAAAGAAAACGAAAGGCAGCTTCAAAATACTGGGAGAGAACTCTCCCCCAAAGTCCTGTTGGCAGTGAAGGGGGAAACCTCATCTCCAGGAGGGCCCCTCCCGAGACACTAAATTCCAACCGGTGGAAATATGAGGCCGAGACAAGTCCAACTACAGGGAATTAAAAAAAAACAGATCACCGTGAACAGACCTCCCCTGTCAGGTGTGAGTCATTTAAATGTTGCTGAACTCTGCAACTACGACACTTCTTCGAGTGTTTCTTTTTCCCTGAGAAACATCTGGAGCCTCTCTCTCTGGCACGGCGCGCAGCATCACATCCTTCCTCCTTTTCCCGGACACGCTGCCGGGCCTGCGGCACCCCGGATCCTTCCCTCTGTAGCTGGCACACCGTCATCTCCCGGCCAGGTCAACACCACATCCCCTCTCCTTCATGTCTTGTGCGGCTTCCCTGGCGCTGTCGTGTGTTTTCATTCCGTTGCTCCAGTAAATCCACATCCTTGTCAGCGGTGTCTGAAAGAGGGGGGGACAGACACGTTGCTTAACATTGTAGGTGAAAGTAATGTTTTAAACTAATGTGAAAACCTCCAATATAAATATTGCTCTTTTTTTCTGTGAGCCTGAAGGGGGAGGGGCTACAGCTGTTTAAGGAGCTACCTTGGCCAGGTAAGAATTACAGGGAGTAGTTAAAGTGGAGAGTGGAGTGTGGAATAATCAGTGTCAGAGTTAAGGGAGAACTTTGCTGTACACAGTACTGCATATTTGTATATACAGTTTTCTTTATTTATTCTTACAAACTGGGGTTTTTTTTTTGCATTTTGTTTTTTTTTTGAAATATGATGTCACTGCACTTTGGAGAGACCTGAAAATAAGTTCAAAGACACCACAGCTGACGACTGCACCATTGTTTCCTCCCAGTTTGGGAAAGGTACATCATTGTTTGGGTGTACTATTCCTTTAAGTGACTGCTTTAAATGGTGTGCTCTGAGAAGCCTGAGTAAATGGATCAATTTTGAACATAAAATCACATAGATGCTGAGTGTAGGGCTTATAAATGCTGCACACTAATTTACATTTTAATGGCAACAAAAGTTCACTTTGTCTTTATTTTCAGAAATCTGACTAACATCTGCATTTTATGTGCCGCACATCAGAATTTCAAAAAGGTCAGCTGATTATTTCTGAAAACACAGGTGGATTGAAGGGTTCCTCTGTCTCTTGCCAGTGGTGTCAGTTAGGAACCATTGCTCTCTGCTGCCAGCAGGTGGTACTCAGCTGCTTGTTCTGCTTGCACAAGAATGCAGCAGCAGAAATGCAGCTTTTGACTAAGGTCACTGGGCACTGTAAGAGGACTTTTAACTGCTTGTTCCTGAGCTTTCAGCTTCTACAGAAAACAACAGGTTTATCAACAGTATTCATGTGTATTTACGTCCATAGTCTGTTGAAATATAGAAAAAAGATGTTTTGCCTTTTTTTCACAAGATCCTGGTACATACATTTTCCATAGTTTTTTTTTTTTTTTTTTAACATTCAGACCTCTTCATTTCGTTTTGCTATTCAGAAGAGGGGATGAATATGTTGCACATTGGGAGTGGGCCCTGCCTGTCCTCATCATCTGTTACTAGAAAAAAAAACCCAGCCCAGATTCATCTTCATGAATGAATCACGCAGGAATGATGCTGCTGTACATTTGAGCATCCCAGTGAAACAATCATTGTATGGCTTAAAAAATTGAATATTGCTATTTTAGTAGTGTGACCATCAAATAAATTCTTTGTGTATTTTTTTAGGTACTCCACTATTCGGTGTATTGAGCTTTCCAACAGTTGTGATTGAGATGCAGAGCTGATTGTGTTTTTTTGACAAACAAACACAGAAAAAATTAGTATTTCAAAGGATTGTTCTGCTGATCTCTGCTAATGGCTCTGATTTGAATAGAAGCAGGCTTGTTAAAGGACGGAGACACCGCCATCATACACTCTCAGCTCTACAGCAATAGAAACAGCCGAATAAAGAACAACCTTTCAGAACATCACCCCTTGAGTGTCACACGACGTGTGTGTGAGTGTGTGCATGTGTGTGTGTGTGTGTGGGGGGGGGCATCACTGGTATCATAATGCAGATCAGTAGAACTGCAATTACAGCTGCTGTCAGGGGTCTGCATCATCTCTGCAAATGATGGGGAAAATACTTCAGTGGTACTGGCTGATGGACAGTCCCTGAAAGAAAAAACAGCAACCGCTTGACCCCGACTGACAGATACACATGTCAACACTCTGCTCTCTGTCCTCAGCTCCTCCTCCTTCTCCTCATCTACTACCTCTAATCCGTCTCCTTCGACTCCTCCCCCGACTGCTCTTCATTTTAATCACTTCCTCCTCTTTGTCCTCCTTCGTCTATCACCTTCGCTCCAACCACCTCTGCCCTTTTTGCAACTTTTTCTCCAGCTCGACGTTCCTCCACCCCCATGTCCTCCTCATCCTCCTTTTCATGTCTCTGGATCTGAGTTACTGTCTGCTGCTGACAACTAACAAGTAATTATGGGTAATCATCTAAATGGACAGTAATTACTTGAAGAAGGGAGGGGTTGGAATTTGTCTTTACAATATTGTGAGTTCGTGCTCACCCTTTGACTTGCTTTGGTAAGTCCTTAACCTTTCATCAGCTCACATAACTACCTTCTCTCAATGCTGTCATTACTTTCCGTTTTGGGCTTTTGGGGATTTTTTTGTTTTTGTTTGATTTTTACTTTTTACAATGTTTCCCACATCAAGTCAGAAATGACAAAAGTGACAAATTACAAAGAATAAAAATAAAATAAAATAAATTTAAAAGGGAAAAGATATCTCTAACAAGAGTGTGAGACTAAAACCTTGAGTTGTATGGAGATCTTTTTTTTTTTTTCTCGAATAATGCAATAATTTTAAACATAAATTCGTTGTGAAGAATTTGTTTCCGGGCTGCATGGTGGCGTGGTGGTTAGCACTCTCGCCTCACAGCAAGAAGGTCTGGGGTTCGCGCTCAGGTGGGGCTTTTCTGTGTGGAGTTTGCATGTTCTCCCTGTGCATGCATGGGTTCCATCTGGGTACTCCGGCTTCCTCCCACAGTCCAAAAAACATGCAGAAGGTCAATTGGCGATGCTAATTTGTCCGTAGGTGTGTGTGTGTGGTTGTTTGTCTCTGTGTTGCCCTGTGATGGACTGGGGACCTGTCCAGGGTGTACCCTGCCTTCACCTGTAAACAGCTAGGATCGGCTCCAGCACCTCCCATGACCCGTAGCACAGAATAATAAGCGGTACAGACAATGAGATGACAATTTGTTTCCTTGATGCACTGTCCAGTTGTTGGCCTTCCTTTTACTACTTGTGTAAAGAGGCCAGTGCAACACCGTGATGGTGTAGAAGGAAAAAGAAGGGGAAAAAATGGAAAGGAGATTAAGAGGGGGGAAAGAACAAGACCTCTGTTTGGGTGGGTCAAGTTCATAATGAATAGAAGATGACAGAAATGTAGTGGGCTAATGCGATGTATCATTTGTCATTTGTTTCCATGCCAAGCCTAATGTACTGACATACAATGTTGAATCGTACGGGAAACCCATTCAAGGCAATAGGTGGGAAGTGACGAAACAGTCCATGTGAGCTGTGAGCTTGGGTAACGTGCGATGAATGAGCAGCACCCAGGATAGTCCCACGGTTTCATTAAGCAGACACTTTTGTCCAAAGCGACGTACAACACACGCAAGAATTCAGACAGCAGGAAAAGCTTTAGTCAGTGCAACAAAGTGCTAATGTTTGTTGATTCAACTGCAGGTGCTTCATCAAGTGCCCAAAAAAGAAGTGCCATACAACATTTTTTTTTTATATCGATAGCAACAGCAAAGTTGAACGTTTATGGTTCCTATTCAGTGTGGTCATTGGTAAATATTCCAAAAAGCTGGGTCTCAGGCCCTCTGATTCTTTTGCTCCTGTGGTCAAGGGAGTCCGGTTTGGGGGTCACAGGATATCATCTCTGCTTTTTGCGGATGACGTTGTTCTGATGGCGCCCTCAGATCAGGACCTCCAGCGTGTGCTGGGGCAGTTTGCAGCTGAGTGTGAGGCAGCTGGGATGAGAATCAGCACCTCCAAATCTGAGGCCATGGTTCTCGACCGGAAAA
>JAUESF010042097.1:0-18195 GCA_032274765.1 Malacoctenus tetranemus | reverse complement strand
ACACACACACACACACACACACACACACACACACACACACACACACACACACACACACACACACACACACAGGAGAACATGCAAACTTTACAAAGAAAGGCCCCGCAGGTCCTTTTTCAAACGCTTGTTGGAATAAACGTGAAGAACTGCAGTACTGTGATGCAAGAGTGCTACTCAATTGACATACACTTAAGGGGTACCGAGCACTGCAAGGGGCTGATTCCTACAAATAGTTCGTTGTTGGGTTGTCAGGTTGTTTGCTCTGATGACACTTTTTGTATCGTTCGTTGCAGGCAGCGATTTGGCTCCTCCTGCTCGACATCGCCGTGCAGCGCGCGTTTCATCATGTTTACCCTCAACGCGACACCCCGTTCTAAAACCGACTTCTTAGCCGCGATCGGTTCGTTCGAAAATCTGTTTACTGAACAAATCCCGGAGTCAAAGGAGCTCAAAACGCGGCAGATATTAGCGTGACGCTCCGAAACGGGAACATGCAGCGTGTCCTTGCCATCTTCTGAGGTTATCTTCAGATATTAAAGAGCAAAGACGAGGTGGGAGTAGTTGGGACAAACATGGCAGATAACCTTGAGTGAGTCATTTCATATTGGTGCCGGCTCGGGGGCTCCTCATGAATGATGGAGCCTGAATTTACATTGAAGTGTTCGTCAGTTATCTCACACGGTTCTCCGAGCGACGTGAAAGTTCAACAACATACAAATCAGTGTGGAAGCATTATTCACGGCAGCTTCTGTCAAAGTTGGAGAGTCTGGGACAAGGAAAAAACCACAACCTCCACTCAACGTTACTAAACAAACCTTTATATAACGAATTATGGCTGAAAGCCTTGACAAAGTGCTACAAACTTTAGCTTCATTCATCTCCAGAGCGACAGCTTGAAAAACAGCTCTGTTGCCTTTATTTTGGAAAGTTTAAGGGCTCATGTGTTTTTTTCTCTCAGTAAAATGGCATAAAATAAAAAATATATTTATACAACTCACTCAAGATTTTTGTGGCTCCCTCGTGAACCCTTGTAGGTTACGACAGTGTAAAGAGAGAGTCTTTTATTTTGTTGCTGCACCATCAACTTTGTTTTTCCGAAGAAAGCGTCTTCTTCTCGGCGGCACGCCGCAACTGGGAAAACACTCCGAAACATTTAGCAGCAAATAAGACGCCACTCCAAGAAAATATGCAGCTTCACACGCTGGTAAAGTGGTGATTTTCAGCCACAGTTCGAGACAAAAATCACAATCAAGGAAGTCATTTATCTCGGTGATAAAGCCTCCTCCTCGTGGTCTCGGAGGCCCACCGAATGTTGAGACAAAGTCCGACGCAGAGGAAGAGTCTGATTACGTGTTTACGACCAACTCGCCTTCCACCGGTTCCTCTCTGCATGATAAGAGCCGGAACATCCGAGATTAATTAACCAAAAGGAATTAAAAGGTGCAGCATTCGAGGACGTTTGCGAGGATTATGCCTTTTTCTGTTTGGCTGGCGAATTTTCTTTCCATGCGTCTGTCCAGGATTTGAATTGTGCCTCCAGCGAGACGCGCGTCTGAGTCAACAATATCGAAAGACGCGTTAACCTGTGGAAGATGTGCTTCGCATACGTGTCTGAATGCAGAACACTGTGACGCTTTAAGTCGAACAATCAACACTGACACTGAAAACTCTTCATTTTAGCAAGAAAATAGACTCGTTTACAAGTTCCCACTTTAACTTTTACAAACCACATATATCAATAAAAACGTGTATTTCCCAATCAATGTTCATGTGTTTGTTGAAATCCACTGACACAGAGAAGATACATTGAAATCTTTATTGTCATCTGATTCAAAAAACAAATTTGAAGTTTCTCTTCTTACAAACACACTATAATACAACACAAAACGTCCACTAGACAAACAGTAATAAATTTATACCCAGACAAAAAATACAAAAACCCAACAGATATCTGAAATTTAAAGGCAGATAACAAAGCAGCTGTGGTTGAATATGTAAATTTAAGTATTCCCACTGTGTTTTCAGTAAACACGCACAGAAAAGTGTGAACAAGTGTGTAAAAAGAGAGATTTTTGGTCAATATTCCACTGGAAGTGTTCAATTTATTGGACATGTGCTTTTAGGCTGCGGGCAGATGAGTTCACAGAGGAAAGAAGCTCTTATCACTAAATTAGTCCTCTTAAATCATCTCCCACAGATTGAAATGTGTGGTGGGAATTATGTTAATGAAAAAAGGCAGCGAGCGCAGACAGACATGAGTGGGCAGCGGAGCGCAAATGGACGAAGGTCAAAGTTTATATTTACACATCTGCGCGAGTGGTCTCGCCGAGCGTATTTGGCAGCCAGCGAGACATCTGCCATTTCTGTAAAATGTTAGCCGAGTGGGGGTTTTTTTTCGGGGGGAACGATCGCCGCTCTGACCTTATCATGTGGCAGCTACTCAATAATGAGCTGCGACTCCTGTTAGTATCAATTTAGAGGGAGGAATCGTGATCCCTCACTTTTAGAGGAAGGCGCGACTCTCCTCAGTAATGTACATTTGTCAAAAACAACAATAATAAGCACAGAAACAACAAAAGAAAATGAGACAGGACGTGACACATTATCTGCCGCTGAAAGCATTTTTGTGGGTCGACAGTGCATCTAATATAACACAAAGCCAACGCATTACACACTGTATGAATTCTCTGTTGTAATGTGGCATAATTGTGGAAATGTGCATTAAGAACATACAATAGCCTCACTGTTTATCTGTACATATTTAAAGCTCATTTTCAGCGAGGGTATGAAACACATTAGTCATGCAGACGACCGCACGGGGACAACGTGACGAACTCAATATACGGCAACACAGACTCTGACATTTCTGTGCGTGTTTATGATCAAGGCGTTAATATGTGAGGCGCCTCTAGACTGGAGAGACAGCAGCTTAATGACTCACGACCACGGGGAGAAATAATAGAAAACAGGACAGATGTGATTAATGGAGAGTTTATCTTCGCTTTGTTGTTGGTTATTAACATAATTTTTTAAAAAAAACAAGGAAGGACATATTCTTCACAGCAGCTGATTGGACGATGAGGTGGTTTTGGCTGCTCGTTTGCAGTGAGTTTGCATGTTCAGCCTCACGTCTGCCTCCAGGCTGCAGCTGCAGGAGGAGGTCAGCGCGTCAAACACACTGACGCCTCCACCGACCGCTGATCTGAAAGGTTTCGTCGTTCTGGATCTTCAAAGTTTTAATCGAGATGATTTCGTTTGATTTCGCCCGGCGAGTTTTTTTCTTTTTTTTCCCCACCAGCAGGAGTCAAACCTTCCCCGACGTTTGGACAAGGTCTCCCCGCTTTGCTGCAGAGCGTCGGGTAAAGAAAAGGTTACATCTGTTTTGTACTCCTCCATAATTAACAGACACGCTTCCTCCTCCACTTTTCACACACTGATTTCTTTATGAACCACTTATGGATGATGACATTAGGAATGACATTTTCCTCTTTATAGATTATTGATGTCTCATGAAACTGCTGCACTAGTAATTAAAACACGCATGCCTGATGATGTCTTTTGCATTCAAGCCACTGAACTGATGCCGTGACTTGACCCGACTCCAGCAAAACTCAATCAGAATCAATAAGTTTCGTCCACCGATCACGTGAAATATCAGAGGGATCGATGGAGGCTAGCAGCCCGCGTAGCGTTCACAGAGAGATCTCTGCACCAGCACACCGGTTCACGAATGGAGAAGTTTCGTTGAACAAGCTGGTTTAAAAAACCTTTTTTGTTCCCTCCGTATCTTTTGTTTAATTTCATTTCAACGTCCACTGATTTTGAAGGGCAGCGCGACGCGCTTTTGGCCTGCGCTCGGCCCGTGCTGTCGGGACGGGTAAGCAGCTTTCTGAACGTGAGAGAAACCCACAGAAGTGGAGCCACACACACACACACACACACACACACACACAAAATGTCACTACCATGCAGAATAATCCTGGTGCTGAACGGCTTAGTGGGTGTAGTTTAATTGAGGATACGTGGGGCTCTGTGAGCGAGCGCTCCTCCAAGAAACAAAAGTAGAAATGAGAACGGTTTCTCTCCTCGCAGGGAGGAAACAGAAACCACAGCGCGGCTGGTCGGTGCCGCCATGTGAAAAAAAACCCCAAACTGTTGAGTCAACTCGAACAAACTACCCGCAATCATAAAGCTGATACCACAGAGAGAGAGAGACGGCCCGTGTAGCACAGCTCCACCTCGGTGTCGTATGATTTGTTTCGGTCACAGTGGTAAACTGGCCTCGAAGTTGGGAATGGAAAAGAGAGACGCTGTTGCAGTCAAATCAGTCGGACCGAGGGGGAGCTTTCACCGAACTCGCTTGTTGCATAAAAACAAATACAGCGAAATAAAACGGAGTCTGCATTCGAATTATCAAAGAGGACGGGGGAAAAAAGAGTGGCAAACTGACAAACAAACAAACAAAACAAGTCGAGGCAAAGAGAAACAGCACGTCGATGACTAGAAAGATCTCATCCAAAGCACAAAGATTAAAAAAAACGATAATAAGAGGAGGATAAATTGCTTCCTTAGATGTTTATTTTTCAAACACGGTGACTTGCTACAAACCACCTGAATCATCACCAGCTGAGAGTTTATACAAACAAGACATGTTTCTACCTCAAATCAATCAGTGAACTCGCAATCCAATTAAACAAATACATGATGAGAAACTACACAATATTATTGATCTCAATACACATGATCACCTTGAGATGATTGTTGTACCTCCGGCTGGGCTCCAGTAATAGTTCATAAAAAGTATTTATAGCCTCGCCAGACATCTGGAGAAATACTATCGCTATAAACTGTGAAGCCAAACAGTCACGGACACTGAGAGAGAAGACAACTCTGTTGAGAAAACGGGCGAACACGCGAGTCCACAGGCCCTTTCCTGGAAGTGGAGTAATGGGGACAAATGGACCTGTGGCTTGGAGGACACCTTATTCCTTTTGGAGGACACCTTCACGACTCCCTTATAATTCAGTTCCCAAGGCGAGCAGCAGATCAGTCAAATATTCCATGCTACAGGCTGGAGGGCAGTTTGTGCCTTTGAATTGTCACATTTTGATTTGTGAAATCCTCCGAGAGGCCCGGTGGGGACCCGGCATTCATTCACGCATTATTCTATTGTGATGTATTCGGTCTTTTATCCACGTCCAATCTCGCTGCCTCCCCGGGAAGAGAGATGGATCGCCGCTGTCAGGCCGGGGGATGACGCATGGAGGGGGGGCGGCTGGTAAACTCCGGCACTCGCCGGTGTCACCCTCAGCCCCTCCGTGGTGGCTCCTCCAGACCCACATCTCTCACTGATCTGGAGTTTAAAAAAATGACGAGGCTTTCCGTCAGATCCCCCCCGGAGGCAGATCTGCTCGATATCGCCGGGACATTAATAACCGATGATTTACTCGAGGCAGAACCGCATTAAAGTTTGATCAGACGTGGACTCGGGCAGAGAGCTGAGATTTACATTTGGTGGAGTCAGAGCGTTAAACAATGAGGAAACAAGCGCGTGTTTATGGATCATCTTAAAAACGATGCCGTTTGGACCCACTGAGACGCTTCGTATCATCATCCAAGATTGAGTTTTTCATTTTAGAAAAAAGACTAATAATTCATTTTGGTTTGTAGATCAAAACTAGTTGTTAAACTTTGTGGCGTGTTGGTAAATTTATTCCCCGAAGTTTCTCTGCTCATCAGATAAAAACCACTATTGTTTGTTGTTGTTTGTAGTTAGCGGAGCAGCAGGTCACCTGGGAGAAGTTGTGCTTTTGGATATCAGTCAGCAATAACTTTCTCTAAAGGAAAGCAAACATGTTCCAAGTTTGTTTGTTTGTTGTGCCTTTTTTTTTTTTATCTTTAAATTTCTTCCTCCATCTGTTGGATTCAACAACAGCTACGAGGCGGTGTCTGTGCCGCTGAGGGATCCAGTTGTGTCTGGCGGATCTGATTTAAATCCCCTTCATAATTGCATTCTGTCCACATATTTCATAACACTCGCGAGATAGGGGAAGATAAAGACACA
Source organism: Malacoctenus tetranemus (assembly GCA_032274765.1). Classification (NCBI taxonomy): domain Eukaryota; kingdom Metazoa; phylum Chordata; class Actinopteri; order Blenniiformes; family Labrisomidae; genus Malacoctenus; species Malacoctenus tetranemus. The sequence goes on along the minus strand of JAUESF010042097.1, from coordinate 12,131 downwards.
AACTGCAGCTTTCACTTCCAAGTAGAAAAGCTTCAGTCGGAAAACAACATTGAACTTTTAATGTTTAGTAATGGGTTTCGCTTTGAACCGGCAGCTCGTCACCGAGACCCATCTATCCGTTCTCCCTCGCTTCCCTCCTCTGCCTCGGTAATCTGAGCACCTGCTCCAACAGGTGCAGTTCCCCACCTGCCCAGCAGCCGTCACCGCTGAGTCCAGTCTCTCCTCACCTGCAACTCCTGACTGTTGTGATTCAAGACGTCCACGAGCCAGAACGATAAAACTCTGCATGGAACAGTGTAATCACACAACATGCAGTGCTGATTGACTCCTCGACTTTCTTTAGCCTTTAGCCACTTTAGCATGCATGCTAACTGGGTCAGCTGGTTTGGCAACACTGTGCACAAATGGTGTGTATTTGTACAGCACATCACGGCCTTCTGCTAATAGACTGTTTCACTACAGATTTTCATTCCAGGTCGGTGAGTAAGTCGGCCGTGAGTTGTGGTAGTGTCTTTGGCTTTCGCACCACCACCGTGACTCACATTAAAAGACAACAAAACGCTGACACCTCAACCAGTTTTACTGCGTTCTCTTCCTGGACAGGCTGACAATAGTTAATGTGAAGCGTGTGAAAAAAACAAACAACCTAAAGTAAACTCGATGAACAATTTCTGTGTCAAGTATTTATAGTGCAACGACCTGTGTTGCAACGGAAGCAATCAGCAACACTTGTAAATGGATGCAACAAAACTAAGACCAACTGTGATTGTGCGTCAATATTAGACATAAACAGCTGTAGCCCAGTAAAAAGTCCTGTATTTGTTTCATTCACCGGTTGGAATTATGTCACATGTCGGTTGTTTTTCTTTTTTTTGGACATTTTGACACTTTTATGCTTTAAATTTTCAGAATAAGTTTCTTGGATTTGCTTTCATCGTGGCCTCAATTTAAGAAAAAACATTGTCGATATTTTCAACACAAAGCTGATGATATCATTTAAACATCATCCACTGGATTGCTAAAAATAAAGATCAGTCACGCTATATATCCACAGGTTGATTTTGTCCCAACACAGACTTGTCTACCTTTGGTTCTACTTCACTCTTCCTCTTACATTGTCTTCCGTGACCACTCGAGAGGCTTCACGACAAGTTGCGACACGAATCGTCTTAAGCTGCGTAAAAAAAAAACGTCTCTCGGCGCAGTCATCTTTCAGCAGGCCGCGGTTTTACGCTCGGGTGCGTCTCATTTGAGATCCGTGAGGTAATAGACCCTCCACGGCTGCCAACAGTTGGAAGTAAACACGTTGCTGGTGCCAACACTTTTAAATAAATGTTATTTAACTGCAGAGCGAACGTGGAGCCGGATCTCTCTCAGGACTGCTGATCATCGGGGACGTGTGGCCACAATGCATTGCTCAAAAGACGGACTAATTCACATCAGGTGTATATCAACAAGAAAGTGAAGGAACAAGATGCATTTTGGGGATTTTACCGAAAACTTCAACTCCTTAACGACCTTTTCAAACGTCGTCTATATATTCCTGGTCCTCCGTCATTGACCTTTCCCACAGTGACCCCCTGCTGCCCACAGACACCCCCTCCCCCTGCTAGTATCTTAATGATCTGGTGTTAATTGATGGGTCGGGATAATGCCGAGGCGCAGGGCCGAGCGTGCGCGGCACAAATCACCCCCTCCGATCAAAGCAGAGGTCTCGTCCCCGAGACACATTCGGGATGAGCTTTACATGGAAAAAAAATCAGTCCTCATTAATTTATGAAAAGGGCACGTCGCGCAACACCATTATGTGGCCATTAGCGAGCGCGTTGCTCTGCAGAATCAATCTATTTTGAACCACGCTCGGTCAGAACGTATACGTTCACGCCTCATTACAGCAACCTCCTTACCTCCTTTGTATGGTTAATTATTATGTTTAACGTCGGCCGTATGTTCCTATTGAGACGTGGTTGTTGTCGGGGGGGGCTTCATGCGCTTCAAAGTCCTCTGCAGCACCAATCAACATGGAGCTTTTGTATCCGGTCTGTTTAAAATGAGGCTGCTTGTGTAGCCTTTGGTGCGTTTCTCAATACGAGTGTATCAGCATCGACGTTGTCAGCGACGATCACTTTGATTTAAACTCCCTGCGTTGCTGTTCAATGACTGATTTGTTTACCTGCCAGCCCGTCGTGTTTTTCCGTCTATATTTAGAGTCTTATTTCCGTCCCGTTCGCTTCCTCTGCCTGTCGTAAACTTTCTGAGCCCGTCTACTCGGCGACCCGTCTGTGACCCACCTCTCAGCGACGACGTCCCACCTTCTCAGCGCGTGAGACGCGCTCCCTTTTTTTTGTCCACTTTGTTGTCAAGACATGCGGCTCATTTGTTGGATGCATATGCTTTTCTGAATAATTTCACTGGGAAGAGTGAAGGCGGCGGCGAAGGATGAGGAAAATACACTCATTTAGCGATCAGCTGCAAGGACTTTATGCTGAAGCGCGACAGGCAACAGTAAATATATCGACGCCGAGAATCAGAATCAGGCTTTTTCATCATGTTGTGCTTTCTGCAGGAAAGTTCCACCTTTGTGTCTTACAGACTACAAATCCACATTTAAGGCAAAATCACTTTCAGCATCTAATACACATATCTTATCATTATTTGAGGAAGCACAAGTAACAGAAAAAACAAACATTGCAGCCAAAAATAAAAAAGGGAAAATCCTTAAAGGGCCAATTTGAACCTGATGCAAACCAGTTCTCCACTGTGTCATCAAAACAACATCCAGAAACATCTATGTGTTTTTTGCTAAATAGGAACAATAACCTTAGATTTTTGGTCATAGTTTACTTCTTAAGTCAACAGATCAGAGACTTTTATTGTGCTTTTGTCACCTACCGAAAAAGTGGACTCACTTACCAAGTCAATTTGATCTATTTCAAGTCAGAGATATCATGAAAGTCGAGTATTTTCCTGCCTGTTTCAAAGACTCTTTGTTTTATTCGAAGAGTGAACTCTCACTTGTTTAAAATTGCTCATCTTCCAAGTGATTGTGATTGTGTCTGTTTTTAGGTGTGCTAACACACGTGGACTTGAATTATGTAAAATCAATTTGATAGGATCTTGTTTGCTGCAGTGCACTGGTGAACTCTGCGACTGTTTATCAATGCATCGTAGCTCTTTACCCCGTCCGGCATAATTTTCAGGAGCAATCTGATCTGCTCTGAAGTCGGATCAATCGAAAATTCCACAAAATGTTTCCATGTCACCAGATTTCACGCGGAAATCGATCCCGCGGCTTCGTCTCGCCCTGAAACCTGATCAAGCGTTTGGATCTGCCGGCTGCGTCCTGTGTTTACTGAAGCAGATCAAAGGTTTGGCTCCGTCCGTGCGACTCGAGCAGTGTGGCGAGATCAGAGATGCCAGCTCCATTTGATTCGCCGTGACAGCGCCACAGACGATTCTCTGATGATCGTCTTGAAGTCCAAGAATCCACAGACGTGCATCACACCTTCCCGGTTTGTGTCCAACAACATCAAAGCCTCCCCTCTTCGCAGGGAGGCCTCCACCGTGAATTAATGAGGCAACGTGAGGCCGAGGAAAGGAACCCACACAATAAAACGTCCCAAAGAGCTTCAATTGAACGAGTGAATTTGCTAAAATAGAGTCAGAGTGAAGAAAAAATAGATTTTAGGGTTTGTTTTTTTGTGGTTTCTGCTGGCAACTCTAGTTTCTTTGGACACTGAGGTCAATCTATGAAGGAAGACTGATAACAACTTGTGTTATTTGGAAAACGTGAAAAAAACCCTTGAACTATCACCTCAATCCGGTAACTTCTTGACACGTTTGGTTCCCCTGGAAAACACAGGACTTGGCTGACTCGCACCTGAACCCTCGAATGCAACATGGGCAACATTGAATGCACTAACAGACAATCCAGAGCACCAAAGAGAAGAAGCAACGCGCAACAAATTGCTGGACGTCTCCGTAATCACAGCAAAACGCTGCAGTTTCGAGCTTCTTTGGCAATGATGGATGAGCTGGTTTTTCTTCCCTCCTCCTGCTCGAGCCGGGTAATAGCACCTTCAACGTGCAGCGTTTGTACTCGCGCGGTTTGGTCCACTTTCAAAGTCGCAGCGCAAAAAAAAAAAGAAATGAAGCCTGAGGTGTAAAAAGGTTTCGACTTCACCTGGTGGGATCAAAACGACTCCTGGAGCTTTCCTGGGTTCAAAACGCCCTTAAACACCAACTCAAAGCTCTGCATGATTGAAACAATCATCGTTGGTCCAACACATCACGTTTATCTGGGTTTGAGGCCAAAACAAACTCAAACTTGAAAAGAACATGTGCGCAACGCATCACGATCAGCTCCTCGCTGCTTCGGTCGTTCGAGGCCGGCACGACGCACTTTCACGGGTCCAAACAGACGAGGTGCAATTCTTGAAGCCCGACTGATCACTTGGGTTTATAATGCAGGTGGCACCTTTATCATTTCTGCTGCCAGGTGGCTTATTGTGATGACACTGGTTACAGGAGGCTGGTCAAACAACAACCTAATTAAAGTGGACCATTAAAGCAAACCACTGTCAGGATGCCGTCGCCTATAAAAAGGTGTCGCTGCCCATAACCCAGTAAAAACTGATCGCACGCGACGCGATGGACAGATTGAGCATACACAGAGAGGCTCGCGTGGAATATTAGAAAGAGATACGAAGCAATATGTTTCAGTGAGTTAATTACTCAACGATTCGTTGGTGAATTATCTTTACTTTAGTGGAACAAATTGTGCTTTGCTTTACATGTTATTACTACAACGAATTAGTCCAACCTGCCTTTGTGAGACTTTTTCTTAATCAGGAATACGTCTCTCTCTCTCTCTCTCTCTCTCTCTTTCTCTCTCTCTCTTTTTTTAAGTTGGTCCGTCTGTTCCAGATAAGACTGATTTTTTCCTTTTGTGTTCTTAATGGTTTCAATCTGGCTCCGCCTAAATGATCAGACCGTCGAGGGGAAATTAAGGCCACTCCGAGATCGAGCGCCGCGCCAACGAGGGCGCTTTAATGGCGAGTCGCATCAAATTGCTTTCCCCTCAATATTCGTTAAAGAGCAACGAGTCTGGCGAGATTGTTGACGTTCCTTTTTGCAAATACCACCAGAAAATGTCACAAAAGGTTCAATTCAGGCAAAAGTACATATTGGGAAAATGCATAATTGCAGGTGGAAAAACACCCCAAATCAAAGTGATTAGGTCTGATTGTCCTGGTGCAGTTTCTGATCTATTTTTGCGGAGAAAGTGCCGAGAGAAGAAGAGGCGACGATGCCGTTCGTGGGTCGTTTGTTGATGAGTTTTTAAAACCAGTTCTAAAAGCTCACAAGTTCATTTCACATTCAGAAGGAAAGTGCACAAAGGAAAGAGAACAATCACGTTTGTTTCTCAAAGTCCTGAATAACTAAAAAAAAACAGATTCCAAGAGCATCCATTATTTATGAGGGAACTTCTGCTCCCACCACCAAATATAGTTTTGTAGTATTGCCTCATCAAAGGAAGCACAAATAAAACCAAAGCTGATGGTTTTAGCTGGTTCACGCTCAATGTAAACACCCAGAATCCATTTCTCTAAAAATGAGATCTGTGTGATCTCGTCGCTTTGGTAATTTGAGACTTTATTTGGCCTTTGCCACATAAGTGGGCGATTAGTGGCGAGGCTGATGACTCCAAATTGTCCAGGGGCACCAAAGATTTTAATAGCATGAGGTTTTTTTCGCCAATAGGAGAGGAAAAGTGCTCCGAGTCCGACTAAATTTACCAGTAATTAAGCTGTCAAAATTGGACCAAAAAGCAGTCGGTACGAGGTGAGACAGCAGGTGTGTGTAGGAACTCCTTTGGTTGCTGTTAGTTTAAAAAGACACGTCTTTGAGACAGTTTGTGCAGTTAAAAGTCCTTTTTTTGCCGCTTGATTTTTCTTGGAAACAAAGAGAAGCGTCCCGCTTTTTGCCCCCTGGCTGCACACGCATATCTGACATGATGCTGGACAGAAACATGTCCACTTGTTTTGGTTTATTTTGTCTGTCTGGCAACCTGACACACACACGCACACGCGCGTGCGAGGACCTTCAGTGCCTGCATTCTTTCACTTTCAGTTGCTTCGAGACCATAACTTCCAGTAAATGGCCAACAACTGAAATAACCTGAAAGACAAGTAGAAACAGAGAGAGAGAGAGAGAGAGAGAGAGAGAGAGAGACTCTGGGTGGATCATGGACAAGCAGAGAGGAAAAAGGGAAGTCCAGACTCCGGAGAGACAATGCAGGTAGGCGGTACAAACAGTGAGTAGCAGAAAAACAGGAAGAAGGTGATAACATGTGTCAAAGTACACCTGCACACCTGAGTCAAGCCACTCCTTTCCCAGAACACATGAGAGATGGTTGGATAGCAGCAGCAGCAGCAGCAGCAGCAGCAGGAGGAAAAAGCACTGAAACCTCATTCATTGAACAACTTTTGAAAGAAGGAACTTTTTTTTTTTTATTTGTCATTTTTTTCTCTTGAAACCATGTTGGCCTCGCTTAAAAACCAAGAGAGCGGAAACATCGGTTAGAACTTACTTATACATTTTGTTTGCGATTTCCGTAGCGGATGAAGATGTGGTCGCTGAACGTTATGTTCCTTCTCCTGTTCTGCTACGGTGAGTCCAGAGCTTTTCTCGATCTATGACTGTCGTCAATCACATCATGAATTGAGACTGTATTTCTAGATTTCACTCTAAGTGTTCTCAATCAATGAAATGTCATGATTTTACAAGGTGAGTTGGTTGTTGGGTAATTGATTTTCTTTTTAAATGAGGGACAGTGCCAACGCGAAAAGGACCTTTGGCCTTTTCTCATGACAGCAATCAATCCAACGGGTTGTTCAAAGCTTTGTTAATTCAATATTGACCTGAGAGCTATTTGTTTAAATGCTGATTTTCAATGGGTGACTCTGTTCCTCTGACATAGTCGGCAACAATGAAAGTTCTGTTGTACAGTTCACGAACTTTGTGTGCATGAGACTTTGAATACAACAACAGACTTTTACAGCTCGCGCTGTCCTGTTGTCCTGTCGCAGTCTTGCGGCGGCCCGGGCCTGAAAAAAGACGGCAGTTATTTTCTTACATCAAAGCCGTGACAGAGAAAGTTAAGCAACAAAGCACCGATCCGAGCTCCAGTCACAAAGTCCGTCTTAAACGAACTCCCCGCGGCCTGATTCAGATGGATTGCAAAATCACTCAAGCAGCAGCGGCACGGAGAGAAGGACTTGGAAATTCTCAGACGCGGTGCCGGTTTGGGACCGTGGAGCTCCAACAAATTGACAGGGGTTTGGAAAAATCTGACCCGAAACTTTAACTTTAAGAAGTGGAGAGGAGAAATAATGTGCTCGCCTTCGACTAGCTTCACCCGAGCTGGGGTTGCAGGAGCCTCACCCAGCCGACATCCCCTCCTTGGAGGGCCCATATTTCAGGGATCACTCCCTTGTAGATTCAAGGGTCAAGACTTAAATCTGACCCTTGGAATGCCAACAGTATACAACAGGAAATACAAACACAGGGGATAACATGTTGACGTCACATGGACGTGCTCTGATCTCGAACTGAACCGAGGACGTTAAAGGGAGAGTTTCAGCTTCAGATAAAACCACCTTTAAATCCCCTCAAAGTGGTTCAGCTGATGCCAGTAACCTTGTAAAACAGAGAGTAAATTGAAATGATTGAGATCAAGGATCTAAATGTCAAACATCCACAAAAACACTGCGTCAACGGCGATCCGGTTACGAGAACAGAGGGGCCGATTGCGGCAGAGTTATCAGGCCTGAATCACTCGTTTAAAACTCATCCAAATGAAATGCGTTAGTTCCCTTGATGAATTGTGCAACGCGCGGACGGGAGGACGCGGCGTTCCCGACTCAAACCTCTTCCTTCTTTTCCCCTCTCAGCCTGTCTCTCCACCGGCGACGGCAAAGTGTTTTTCGTCTCCAAGAACTTCTTCAACATTCTCCACTGGGACGCCGTGAAGCCCGATTTTCCGGGTCAGACGGTCCTCTACAGTGTCACCTACCAGACGTAAGAGCAGCACGGTGGGGTGATGCAGCGCGATGATGCTTGTCCAACAAATGTTCCCTTGCACATATGTGTCACCGCGTAAAGATGTGGCGAGATGGAGGCGTAGGACGTGTTTGCAGGGTAAACACACGGGCCAACCCATAGTCTCGGTGTCTCCGTATAGCTCCTGTAAAATCAGTCTTCTGCTGTGGTTACCAGATGGTCTCTGGGTGTGAACAGAAGGAACATACTGCGACGTATAATGTGACAAACAGCGTCAGAGAAACATATCGGTCATTAGAACACCGTGGCGCTCGGAGCTGAGGAGCAACGGATTGATATTTGAGGTGCAGCTGATTTTCATTTTTGGGTAAAACTTGTTTTAAATCGTCCCGAATGAACTCTAAAGATCAATACAGAGAAACAACAGCGCTGTGATTGCTTAACCTGATCACATAGAGGCTGCACCATAAAGATCACGAATGGTCGACTGGGACGACGCGACAACTTGATAAAAGACGGCATCCCAGATCTGCTGAAGCACGTCCTTCTCACCGTGTTGTTGTGGCGACAGACCGTACTGATCGATTTCATCTGACAAAGCCTCTCTTTCACGTCACCGTGACGCTCCGATGTGGCTGATAAGATCGGCCATCAACACTTTACAACTTCCCTGTCACATTTCACATTGTCACAGCCCGTCTCGTTGGCGGTCTCTCCGTGTCCCGGTGCAAGCCGCAACACGTGCAAATGGCTCATTTAACAACTCCCGTCGGCGCGAGTCACTCCCACCGTTTTCCCTTGTGTGCACTGGCACACATGGTTTAGGACGCGCTATTCAGGATTCCAGTAAATCGTGCTGTGGGATACGATGTCAGATTAAATTCCTGAGATCAGTTTTAGAGTTACGCACTCAGCCTGAAATCAGGACCTGAACCTTGTTCTGGGTAAAAAAAAAAAAAAATGGAGCTTTTTCTCAAACTTATATTCTGTCTTCTTCTATTCGGATGAGCTTAGCAGTTAACTTCTATCGACTACTCTACTTCGCAAGCTTCTTCTTAAAAGTGACATGATAAAGATGTGGTAGCATCACAAGAAACAGAGAAATGTTGAGTGGCTTGTATTTATGCATTCCGACTGTCGCGAGGCCTCGGTGCGCTTTCGCGGCTCTCATACTGAACAGTCTTCCGCCGCGAATAGCCTCAAAAAGTGTAAATGTCACCTTGTCTAATTATGACGCAGTCTCGCCAACGAAATGTCAAGCGCTACCCTTATCCTGTTGACTTGTCTCCCAAGTCGGCGTCACCTGGCGGAGCCCGAGTCACTCCCGGCGTCGAGCCGACGTCAGGGGGGACTCGAGTCGAACTGTGTCGGCTCGATATCGCTCTCTTATTAAAACAAAATGCTGTCGTTTGTCTCCCTTTAAAAAAAAAACATCCTTCTCAGCTGGTCGGCAGGATTTCTTAGTGGCTGGTTTGCAGCACAGGAAGGATACTGGCGTGCTGGTTTCCTACTGGTCACAATTTCGCAGCTGATAATTAAATTACTTTGAAATGGAGGAGATGGGGGGGTCATGTTGTGGTTTACGTAAACAAACATTGATCATGTTCAGGTGCATGAAAAGACACTGAACAGAATAGTTTAAACTGAATGAAACTTCCTTCTGTTGCAGAATATCTAAAGCTGCTTTGTTTGACTCTGTAATTTCCAACTGGGTCTCTTAAACTCCAAATAAACTCTCAAGTAAAAATATTTGAAAGGACAAGATATTCTTTTCCTATTTTTAACCGGTGTTTGTGCTGGAAAATGTGTACATCATGTGTTGTGAGAGAAGAAAGACTAAAATACAGTTTAAGAAAAAGGACTTTTAGACAATATTCTACTTTTTGTCGATGATGCGTTTGCTGACACTGCGTGGTGCTCTCTGCAGGCACGGCAGGGACCAACTCAAGGCAGAACGGTGTCAGAACATCACCGCCCTGACGTGCAACCTGACCTTGGAAACGCAGTCGTTTCACGACACTCAGTACGTGGCCTGGGTGTTCGTTGGGAACGTGTCTCGCGGTCACACCAACCGGTTCAAACCTCTGGCAGACAGTAAGAACACAATTTCCTTGTTTGGTTCTTTTTTTATCTCTTCCTGTGCCAAAACGATGCTGTCGACGTTCATATCGTTCATCCATCTTTCTCTTTTTTCTCCGTAGCAACTCTCGGTCCGCCGATCTTGTCAGAAAGCACAGCAGAGTCACGGCTGTCTGTGAACGTCACTCTGCCTTTGGGGCCGTTCGGAGAATCTATCGCAGATATCATCGCCAGGAGCAATAAAGTCTCCTCCAGAACTGTTTTTGTTTATACTTTAAATGTCACTCATCCGGAGAGGGCTGCACAGGTGAGTCTATTGGAATAACATGTACTTTATTCTCAGGATCCACTGCCTTCTGTAAAACATTATCATATAACGAAGGGCATATATCATACAATGTGCCCTGTGATGACATTCACAGAGTCAATGATGCACTGGAGGGAGAAACAACTGCTGATTTTGATGCAGTAACAACAAACTAAACAACAGTAAAAAAAACCCTAAATGTGCGTCTTGATGGGGGATTCCAGTGTGTTTCATCTTGGCCTACTTCCCCCTCATTGTGTCCTCCGTGGCGCGACAAGTTTTTCTACCTCTGAACTCTTCACCACTGAGAGCCCGAGAAACGTGGAGCTGCAAAACAATACGTGCACGCCGCATATCGAGGTCACCAGCTCCAGTCGGTCTCCAAACGAGACGCGTGTGAAATTATGACAAAAAAAAAAAAAAAAAAAAAACGCGGCGTTTGAAGAGTTTGTTTTCACGTCTCAGGGGACGTCAACAAAAGGAGAGACACTCAGAGATAAAGACACTCGGAGATAAAGACACATTTCAGGCACACTTGTCAGGTGGAATTAATCCGCGAGCCGCGTGATAAAAAGTCTCGTCAGACGTGCGAAACGTGCAACAGACCAATCGTCTGTTTTCTCCCAAGGTCATCAAGAACCACGACGGCCATTTTGTCATCGACCTCAAGAAGAAAGCAAAGTATTGCGGCGAAGTGGTTTACAAGCCGTCGGTCGAGTGGGGCCGCAAAGGCAGCGAGGGGGCTTCGTTCTGCGTCTCACCGCCAGGTGAGTGAAAATCACACCTCTCCTCTGATTCGTCGCCTCGTACACGCGAACGCACGCTTCCACAACCTGCGAAGAGACGCTTCCAATATAGCTTTCGAAATTCAATGTCAGCTTTGAACGGATCGAGTAAATACTTTCTTCTTTCATTTCAAAGAACTTGATTGAAAGTAGCAGATGTAGCCATATAATATTTACCGAGATTTGATTTCCCTGGAGGCGACAGTGTGACACTTCAACAACTTCCTCAAGAGGCCTTCAAGAGCCCACCTGCTGTGGAGAAACGGCAGAATAAACCCCTCGAAAAAAAAAAAACCCTGCATTTTATACATTTTACTTTAATCAGCTCTCACTCATTTCCTCAAGTAATTGCAGCCACTTCAAAACAATGCAGTGTTTATAGAGGGGAGGGGAAGAAATCAAGACTGTTCTTTTAAACGATTTGGTTGTTATAGACGACGGCACCTGCATCAAGCTCGAAAGAAAGTGCATGCTGGGTTGTGCAATGAGGGTTTCTGCCACAATCAATCTTTTGTCCACTCGGTGGCTCCCGAAATATTGTAGCTGAATCGTAAACGCAACGACATTCCCAAGAGATGATCCTGCGTCGAGATATCACACCTGTACTTCTTGTTGTTCCTTATCTGATGAGACAAGAGGTAAGATTGTGCAGTCTAGTCGCAAACAAATGCAGTCAGTCAGTTACACTGCGTTTCTTTGTTTCACTGCAGCAGACTGGAGATTGCATTTGAGTGTTTGCGAAAAAGACCTTTCCAGTGTCTGAAATACTCTTTAAGTTACTGCCATCACTCCTATTGTTTTGCCAAGTGGGGATTCCCTTTCTGCGTGTGTGTGTGTGTGTGTGTGTGTGTGTGTGTGTGTGTGTGTGTGTGTGTGTGTGTGTGTGTGTGTGTGTG
>JAUESF010041984.1:3029-15535 GCA_032274765.1 Malacoctenus tetranemus | reverse complement strand
TAGTTTATTGTCAGAAGCCACAATGTATGATTGTGTGGTGAAAGATCTTAGGAAGCCCAAACGTCTGCAGCTACAGATTCTTCATTTGATTGACATTTTTCTCCGACTGAAGAAGCTCTTCCTGCTTCCATATTATCCCCCGCTGCTATCTCTGCCATCACGCGAGCCCACTTTTAGCCCAGCGATGAGTCATGCTTTAATTTGGCAAACTTTGACACATGATGGATCCGCGGAGCTGCAACACGCTCAGCTGCACCATCTGACATATAAAGTTAATCCCTCGTCTAATAAGGCGAGATGGAGCATTCAAATGAGTTTCTCATTCTTTCGACATGAATTGCTAAAGTCCTAAATTGATTTTATCTGAAAGGACAATCAGGCTTTAATTGGAAGACAGACTGTTGTAGTTTGGCGTGTCTGTTACAAGAGGAGCGCAAAGACTGCGCAGGGCTTCAGATGCATGTGTTTTTTTTAAGTGGGCCATTATGAAGGAAGACAACATTTGAAGGACAAGATGTTCTGAAGTGTGAAAGAGTGACGGGAAATCTACATAATGATGCATCCATGAAAATAAAATATTGGAATGTTTTACTGAAAGCCTCTAATAAGCACTTACAAAAGCAGCATGCGCTGAATAAATAAAACATGTAGGCTTTGCAGTGACGCCTGTGAAATTTTCTTTTGCTTTTTTTAACCTTACATAAGATATTTTGAGAGAAAACTCTCAAAATCTGTTGGCAAAATTTATAGAATTTATACTGAATTTGGTGTCGAGTTGTGTTTCTTTTCTTGATTCATCAGTTGCTTTTGTTCCTGTGCGAGTCATTGTCACTCAGAGAAATTGTTCAAAACTGCAAAATTACCTTCCCAGACAGGAACAACGGAGTCAGTGCGTGTGTTGAATTTATCCTCAAATCAAAACTGGTGATGGATCCCGGCGCACAAGCGATCAAACTTTGGTCTGGATCCGCTCGCCCAATGATCCAAAATGGTGAAAAACAACATATCAGTGGGATGTGATGAGAATGTGTGGCAATAACAGCATGAACAGCACTCGGCTTTCCATCAACATCCACATGGATTGTTCCCACAAGTGCTTCCTTCCTTTTATGCATGAAAACTGCAGCAACCATCTGATTTATTATTTCCTTACAGCAACAGCGAGCATCATTTAAAACTCCTCTTTAAACCGTTTGCTCTGTTGTTGTATTCTCTCCTCTCTGGCTGGGCTGCAGTCACTTCGCTTCCCTCTGTGTGTTTAACCACCTCTTGTGGTTAAAGTGCAGATGAAATGAAACAAAGACGTGAAGCGTGCATACCGGCGCGGTGAGTGCAGCGCTCTGGTGTTTGCTCAGCTCTCTGCGTGCGACGTGAACTCTGCTCCGGCACAGCAGCTTGTCACGAATGATGGAAACGACCTATTAAACGGAGACTTTCAGACTCACTCACATAAATTACGTGGCCTGTCATTTATGGAACTGAGGCGGCGGCAATCCAACGCAAATATAAAGTGATGGAACATTTTCTGATGTATACTCTGAAACTCTTTCTGCGCTCATTTCGGACCTTCTGCTTTTCTATCGCTCCCAGTTTTCTCTCCTTTTTAGGTCTTCTGCTCCTCTCCTCCAAACTAACTCCTCTGTTCATCTCTCCATCACGCAGCATCGCCTGGCAGATTGAATTATTGCACTGTCTCCTCTGCTCATTCTTCTTGCTCATTGTCCTTTCATATCTCCTCCTCAAAAGAACCCTGTTCTTTCTGTTTATTTATGACTTGTGTTTTTACCCCTTCTTTTGTTTTTCTCATGCCGTGTTACTTTTCTCCCCTTTAATTCTCACTTCACACCTTCTCTGTTCATTCTTTTGATATCTGGCTACTCTTCTCTCCACTTGTCCAACCTTTTTCCCCTCCATCTTTACCTCTCTGTGTTGACTTCTATACTAAACCTTCCTTGCCATTCTCTGGTCTTTTCTTCATGTACATCTCTTATCTCACCTGTTTTCCTTCCATTTCTCCCCATCATTTTGTTTTATCATCAGCGTTTAGTAGTTTTCTCTCCTTCTTGTTTTTGCTCTTTTATGTTCAACAAGTTTTCCTTTTTTCGTCCCTCTTTCCTCTTCCATCTTTAACCATTTTCCTTTCTTCTCCTTCCACTGATTATTCTCGTCTCTCCTCTCCATCACCTCTCTGCCTCTCTTCCTTCTTCTATTGTCTTGCATTTTTTACAGCTTCTCATCATCACTTCACTTTAGTTCAAATCTACTTTCTCTGCTGTCTGCCCCTACTCTCTTTTTAATCTTTAACTGTTACTTTATTTCTATATTTTTCTTTCCAAACCTTCGTTTTCTTTGTCATTCTTATCTCTGCTGTCTTTTGTCATTTGTCATCTTGTCATTTGTTTGTCTCACCATCCAGTTTTATTTCAATCTTCAGCAATTCCTTATGATTGTTATCTTGTGCATCTTTCCTCTATTAACGTCTATCTTTTCCTCTTCCTCCTCGCCAGCTTTATCTTCCATCCCTCTCTCCCTCCCTCTCCTCTTTTTCCAGCCTTCTGGCAGAGTCAGAGTGCTTCTCCAATCCAGTTTGTTTTTCCTGTCACGACAGGCTTCAGACATATGATTCCAGCGAGACTATAAACCCTCACAAGCTTTCAGTCAGTTTGCACGTCCGCATGTGTATCATGCAAGTGTGTTAATGTGCCCTCGGGAGTGGATGTATTGTACATCAAGCTGCTGCTTGCCTGGTTTAACTGGCCGATTTATCATAATTCATCATTGTGTGAAACAAACAGCTGCTCTTTTTTTGTTCTTTGGGGAGAAATGATGCCTCCAAGCCAAGAAACTCTATGCGTCCGTACTCCGGCTTTTTATTACATACATTCTACTTTACTGCCATATTGTACTGAACAGGAGATTTGATGTCCATTTAATTGGGTCTTTTCACGGATCTCCTTTGCGCTTTCAAATTGTTACACATCAATGGTGTGTTTAACGACACTGTATTGTTTCCTGGAACATGACGGCTTATTCTCATTCCCATGGTCCCTTGTGTTCAGCATCTACTGTTGGTCAACGCTTGCAGACATGACAGGATGCAGAGAAAACACACAAGTGTCCACGTCTGATGCTCAATTACATCAAAAGCAGCCCGAATGCTCTTGAGAAGTCGGGAGTCAACGCTGATCAGCATGAAAAAAGCGAGTCTCCGCTCTCTTCCACTGAATCCTGGTGCCCTGTTTCAGGCTTGATGGCCAATCAAGCCATTCAGACCACCTAAGAGAAGAAGCGGCAAGCAGCAGGAAGCTGTGTGTCTGCGTAACCACAGCAACAAGGCCAGGTCGCTCGCTTTTTCCGGCCAGTTGACGATCCAGGTGTTCCTCTGTTCCTCTGCCTTTTCTTGCACAAGGAAGTGAAGCGTTCGAATTATGCTGGTGTGAAAGGAACATGAGCATTAACATCAGTGACTGGCCAATCAGAAGACAGCGAGATATTCAGGAGGTACATTTAAACAGGCGATTTCAGGCTGCGTTTCATCTCTGGCTGCCACGGTTGGTACAGCTGGTTCTGTTTCCAGCTGCTGTAACAATAACACCGAGGTGTTCAGTTGAGTTTCATTTAGTTTCCAGCTCTCTCGTTATCCAGGTGTTTCGTTTACTACCGTACGAGGAACCACAACGAGCCGCGCAGTTGTCAACCTGGAAATGATTCAGTACATTCCAACCTATGACGAGCTCAGAAAGCAAAAGGCTAATGAGGGTCAAACTGGAGAGAGGGTGATCGGTGTGAACGGAGCAGGGAGCTTCTATAACTGGACCCTCTCACACAGGAAGCAGCAGCTAGGTGAGTCACCGCGACGTGCACTGTAACATTGCCATGTTTTCTTCTTTAAAAAGAAGTTATTTCATTCAGGTGATTATTTTTTCACTCTCCCGCACCAATTCAACTTTGTTAAGACTGCAAACAGAGCAGGGTCAAAGTGGCTGCAATATTTAGCTTCAGATGGAGGGAGGAGACCTATCTGACACCGCTTCCTGCGGATAACGCAGCGCGAGTCCGGATGAGTCAGACGCGCATTCATCCTACATCTCGCTCTCGCGTCTTTCTCACCCCTGCGACTGGTCGAAGAACCAATTTCAGGCCGGGAGGACAAACTCCTCTTAAAGCCGTTCCACCAGCTGCGGTTCCGCCGGCCGTTCCCCCGGATCTGTCGTCTGACGTCGTCAGCCTGAGAGACCGTGAAGAAATGGACCGTGGTTTAAAGGTTATATAAAACAGGACTGCAGCCATCAATCTGAGAGGGAAGGAGGACCGTCTGCTAACTGAGAAAATAATCTGCTCCCATAACTTCCTCTGGGAAAGGCACTCCCCCCCCCGCTGCTGCTTGACACTTCACATGCGAGGAGACAACGTTTTCCTCGTTCAGTTCATTTTAATTTGAACTGTTTGGGCAGGATGAAGATTGCTATGTTTTTTCAGCACTGCATTCCATAATTTCACAAACGTGTCGTTGGATCCAAGTACGTCAGATTTGTAATAAAGAGGAATGAAGTAATCGCCACTTGTTCCTGTACAATAATTGTGTTTGATGGCTTTTTTCATGTGCACGCGTTCATCTGGGTCCTCGCGTGTCATTAGTCCCTCGATTCAATCATTGCTGACATCTTTCACAGCCCATTCGCGGCGCGTCGTGCCGTCACTGATTTCTGGCAAAGCGCCAGCCCGTCAAGCGAGACGCCGGTTGTCGTTTGTTCATCCGTCGGCACACCTGCAGTGCTCGGTGCCGCTTTGCTGGATTCTTGTAGTTGCTTCACAGAAAATCAGGAGGAAAACAGACGAAAAAGTCGTGCTGTCACATCAGGAGGCTTGTTTAACGGTGAAACCTCCGGCACCCAGCCGGATCAACGAAGATCAGACAGGTTAAAGACTCAACTCGACCTCCGAGGTGGAGAGATTTCAAAGGGATCAACACAGTCAGCATCGCTGTCGGGGTCACTGCGCCGAAGAAAGACCGAACTGTCCGGTTTGAGTCTGTGTCCAGTTTTTCTGCCTCTTTATTATGTGTCCAGAACATTTAGCGGCTTATTTTCATTCATAAACAGGACTAACATCCACAGTGGGAAGAAACTGAAAGGTTTCTGCTATGAAAAATTGACTTTTTTCTTCAATTACTTGACAAAAATAATAGAAAATGCGAGAAGTTTCAGTGAGATGCAAATACATGCACACATCGGGTATACACACCTGATTGCCTCCAAGAAAACATATCGCAGGAAACAGAATGAATTATTGAGAGAGCAGAAGATGCACTTAGTTACTTTAAGACAGAAAATCTATCTGATCAATACTAGAGTTTGTGTCGGAGCCACGGTGGTGAGACGGATGCTTGTTCCACACCTGGATAAATCAACCTGCAGCTCTTTCGTTCTGAGTGAGAACAAACACTAGAGAGGAACCGGGAGGAGCGGACAGACTGAGTCTGGCCCTCGGCGTGAGCTCCAAGTACGCGCAACGCTCACTTACTTGCTTCATTTGTCTGAACAGCATCCATCAGTTCCAGAGAATTAACATACCTGTAGAAATCACCCATTCGCTTTATCTAAACACTTTACGGAGTGATAAGCGGAACGATATTGACTCTCTCCCTTCACTGGTTTAACGCAGCTTCACCACATGGAATTTAAATTAGGCACGTCGGGTTACGACTGCTTGATCGCTTGATTGTGAACCGGCTCTGCTCTATTGGGAGTGCTAAAAAAAACACTTGTTCAAAACGCTGTCATTTAGTGAACACTGGGAATTTTAAAAACAACAACAAAAAAGCACTGATAGCTAGTTGGTGATGAATAATTGGTCGGTGAAAACTCTGGATCTGCCTCTTTCACAGGATTAAAAAATTGTTGTGTGAATTTAAATACTAGGTCAATTTGAAGAGCATTTTAAACACTTTCATATAAATACTGTTTTTTTGTTGTTGTTTTGAAGCACAGCAGTCACATGCTGGCCAAATAGTCCTTTATTTAACATTAAGTAGCAGGAGCTGTAGTCTGCAGTCTGGCTGATGGGTGGTAATTGCAGCACTGGGACTCCACACGCATTACCAGAAGTGAAGAATATCCCAAACTGACAGCTGATAACCACAATCTGATTACACCGCTAATTCATGTTTCATCTGTCAAATGTCTCGCAGTTAAAAAGGAGGAAATGGTACAAACTGATTTCAATTAAATGAGAACGGCAGCAAGCGAGGGCGGGTACGCTGTTATTGCATTTCCAGCCAAAAATCAGACGGTAGGGGGGGGGGGAGTAGGATGTCACAATGTCTGGAAGTGTTCTGCTTTGTGTGTGCAAGAATTTATCGATGTCAAACTAATGCGGTGATTGGGATGACTCGTCGTCTGTCTCTCCAGCTACAGGAAGCCCGGGCACTCAAACGCAGAGAGAAAAAAAACACACTGGCGGCCTCAATCTGAGCGGCATCAATCATTCCTGGGAGCAGGAACCGTCGAGTGAGAGAGTTGGACTTGCGTGACGCTTCACGGCCACCTGATGTCAGCTGTTGCGGTCGTTCACCACCCGACAGTAAAGTCATTATTTCACAACACTACACTGCTCTGACGATAACAGAATTGATCACACGCGGGACATTTTTGCACATTTTTACTCTTGCTGTGCGTTAAATTATGTGCAGCCAGTCAGTCTGATGTTGATAAATGTCGTATTAGGCTACATAATACCCCAATATTAGAACTACTCCCTTTTTTTGTTTGCTTTTACTCCTCGCACACTACAACATTCAATGACTTTGGTTCTGTAGGAGGCGCGTGATCACGCGGGGGGAACGTTTTTTTGATTTATGGCGACTTGAACACTTTCAATTCCAAGCATAAATCTGGATTTTACAATGACAAATAAAACACGGAGAGCGGAGCCACCGAAAGCGACCCGGGGAAGGTAAATAAATCACGCAGCATGTCCGTTTGGAGTAATGCATCAGTTTTACCGTCACCCAGTTAAATTTATGTGCGTGTACTGCATAAGTCATCTGCGTGAGTGCAACTTTGTTATCCAATGTGCTCGGAGAGCTGCTCCATGAGTTACAGTGTGCGAGGGAGGCTTCGCAAAATCTTGTTGAGTCTGGGGGAAAGAAAAAAAACAACGAGTCACACTTCCAGCTTTCAGCTCTCGCAATTCAACCAAACTTTACTGAGCAGATGTTGTCCAGTGGTGTCCTGGATACTGGGATGCTTCCTTCAATGGCACACCGGGAGGTTTAATTAGCATGTGTGCAGGGGCATTCAACTCGTGTCGCGTACAAAAGAAAGCGCGCAACATCAGTCGAACACGTTCACAAATGTTACCCAGCAGGAAACCCCACCGCTAATTATCTGTCTTACAGAAAGGCAGGTACTACATGTGGTCAGAGACTCATTGTGTGGACTGCCAGGAAAAAAAAAACATCAAGGAAGAACTCCAGCCGTGATTAAAGCCCACCAGATCTGTGCCGTTCTGCAAGTTGAATATGAATGAAAAAAGGTAGTTTCTCATCATGTTGTTCAGGCTTCTTTGAAGACCGAGTCACTCGTGCACTCGTCCGCGAATTAGTCTCAACATGGCCGAACGACTTTGATCTGCATCATGAAGATTACAGTGATAATTCTGATAAAAGGTGATTCAAAGTCCTGACTTGAATGAGCGTGAAACTTGTTATTTCACGAGTATTGATTTCTCCTAATTAATTACGAGTACATTGTTTTGTCTAATCTTGTTTTCCTTTGAATCCACAAGTGTCTTATCAATTACAGTCGCTGTTGTGTATTGATTTTCATTCCATTTCTTGGACAATAAATAAATGTAAAGGTGTTTTCTCATTGCTGCTCAGTGAACCATTCGTCTTTGCTTTAATTGAATCATTTCCTTTAAGAGAACGAGTCCCACAGAACATCTGACAGCCGATCGCTTCTTATACAGTCCTCAGCTTGAATACACGAAAGCTGTTACCAACCTGAAATAAATATTAACTTACATTCATGAACAGCGTCTGCTGCTGCCTGAGCGTCAGTGATTCGAAGCACATCGAAACTAATGGAATGAAATTCAGGCCATTCTGTCACTAATGAAGTGACCTCAGGACAGTTCAGGAGAATAAGCAGCCAGTGTCATCGAGTATCGGTTTCAGTAACTCTCACAGCAGAGTTTTGCTGACTTGGACCCGACAGCAGCCTGGCAGGAAATATCACCCGGATGGTTTTCCACTGAGACGTGATCGCTTCTGCAGCTCAGTTTGGAAGTCTGGGATGAACATGAAGGTGTAGGTGAGTAATTATCATACAGCCGGGAAGAAAAACGTTGTGAGATCATGTCATTTGTCTTGTAACACTTGTCCTAATGGTCAGGTTTTTCTTTCTCTCCTCAAGTGGAAAAACAAGAAGGAGCCGAGTCTTTCCAGTCATTAAACATTTGCTGGAAATGTGCTTATAATAACATCTGTGACTAACCACTTAATTTATGACATGTCGCCTCTATGTTTTGTTCAGATTGGATGAATGGAGGAAGCAACCTATGGTTAAGTGTGGAAGGAACATGAAGTAATCTTCTACCTTTATTTGGAAACCATCTGAAAATTTACTCACAGCGGCGCCGCGAGATCACCGGCGAGGACAACTCGTTTTGTACAGACGCTGAATGAAGGCTCAATGTGGGAACTTATAAAACTCGAAATTGTAGGAGAGAGATTTCCAAAACTTGGTGCAATCAAGCCTTTTGTGTCGTGTGGGTATTTTGGGAGACTCTGCTTGTAATTTGAAAAACATTACATGTGCCCCCTCAGGGTCAAGGCAACCAGAACACGCTGAAATATTCATGCTCGCAAAATGCCGCCTAAAAATGCACCTGCACTTTACATGAATCCACAAATGATGACTCAGAAGGTCAGAGCGTGTTCCTTTGAAACCGGCGGCGACATAATGAGCACTATTGTCACAACACTTTGCGAGTTACCATTTCCTGTTCAGTCAGACAATATCGTTGATAAAAAAAAAAAACAAGAGTGGCAGGGGGAAAAAAATCTGAGTCCTGCACAACAGGGGGAGAGACACTGAATCGCACTCCCACAGAGGTTTACACAGCTGTGCATCTGGTGTGTACATGCTGTCCACGCAATGCTGCAGAGACGCCATAAACACAGTTTCAAAACTTGAACAGATTGTGCAGTTTCTGCATTGTTTGAGTGTATTTATAGGTTTTAAACTGCTTCATTTGAATGGACGCAGCCTGGAACAATTCTCACTGGACTGTTTTTTTCCTCGACAAGGAAGTTTGAATGAAATAGAACTTTTTGGCCAATGACGGTGTTGTATGTGCGACACTTATCCTCATGCTGTCTGTTAGTATTGAGATTCCTGAGGGGGTCATTGGCAAACAAGATATCTGCATGCAAGGATTCACTAAAATTAAGTAATATTTTATACATGTGTATGTTGTCACATACATGCATGACTCTATAAACACTTTAGCTTGTACTGACTGCAATGCAACGTTTGACACTACTACTATCTCTCTATTGAGACGCGGAAGCAGAAGATAGAAAAAAAAATCCAACAAACAAATGAGAGACGGATGGCGGACGTCAAGACCTTATCGCTGTGAAACATGTGCTGCATGTTCCGAAGCAGCAGTAGGGTGGGAAGGTAATACGTCAAAGCTGCATACTGCAATGCTTAGAAACGAGCGACCAGCAGCCGTGGAGATAGGAATCTCCTGTAAGCCATTTAAAAACCAATTGTTTTCTCTTAGGGTGTTGCCACTTGCCCTCTGACCTCACTGCAGGTTCATTATTCAATGTTATCAGGAAAATTTATGCTGGGAAGGAAAAAAAGATAAACAACCCTCTCAGTGTTCCGGAAATTATTCACAAACAACACAGAAACCTAAAACCAACAACTGCATATTTGCCAAAAAACCTCTTTAGCACGACACGAGGGACAGAGCGATGTTAGCTACAACCTGACACCAACAGATGTCTTGGAACATCTTTATCAAAATACCAAGCTCAAAATATCAAGGCTGCTGTTTCATGGCATTACCACGTTAATTGAGGCAATTATGATCGGCGCTGCTCTTTTCCAAAAGGACAAAAAAAAGTGAGGAATAAAATCATAGAGGAGAAGAAATCATGATGGTAGGTATCAGAACCAAACACGTCATTAATGTGACACAAAGAATGAAAATGTTGAATGAGCTATAAGTGCAAAACCATAATGGTAGCAGGTGCATCCCCTGCAGCTTGTGTGTAACAGCTGGTTATGAGAAAATGCAGGTAAAAGCCTATAATCAGCTATTAACTTTAATATCTTTAACGGTTCCACATCGTAAAGTCTCATCCTTCAATTTAAAAGCACAAGTTGCCATTCAAGGACCCGAATTTTTACATTTTACTGGATGACAGTAAAGTTTCTGGCGTTTCTTCAAGCTATATATAAACTGATGTGTTTCGGGGGCTTGCTGGTGAAATATCTTTACACAAACAGCAAACAAACAGCAAAAAATAGGTGAGAGAGCAGAAGTGTCAATACAAGCCAGAGGAGAGTGACGGTCTCCATATCCTGCCTGACCACTTGCACTTGTCTTTAACCTGACAGCAGGCTGGAGCACGTCCGGTTTACTCTGGCATGAAGCACCAATAAACAGACGGCCTGATTGTGTGCCATCAAGATGCACAAGTTGTTACAGGTGGTCTCGTAACATCATGTCGAGTACATTTCCCCTATCCGCAGACACTTGGGAGATAAATCAGTGGGAGGACTTACTTGAGCACATGTGTGGAGCCGTTGATCTGCGTGGCCGTGCACGGCGCGCCGGACCCGAGGATGGACGGCCTGCGGTACCTCTTCCTCCCGCAGCACAGGATGATGAGGAAGGCACGGCGGAAGGACTTGTTGAGGAAGGCGTAGAGGATGGGGTTGAGCATGGAGTTGATGTAGCCCAGCCACAGGCAGGCGGCCCACAGCTTGTCGGGCACCGTGTAGTCTATAAAGGGGTCCACCACGTTGGTGACGAAGAACGGCGCCCAGCACAGGCAGAAGCAGCCCATGATGATGCACAGAGTCTTGGCGGCTTTCGTCTCAGTCCGCATGCGGTGGTTGCGCTGGTGGTCCGCCGAGTCGGACGCCGCCGCCGCCGCCCCGGCGCCACCGCCGCCGCCGCCCCCCGCCCGCTGCAGCATGCTGATCTGCAGGGCGTGCGCGCGGGCCGTGATGTAGATCCTCTGGTAGGCCAGCACCATGAGGACCAGCGGGATGTAGAAGGCCACCACGGAGCAGGTGAGGGCGTATGGCTTGTTGACCATGAAGACGCAGGAAGTGGAGTTGCTCCCTTCGCTGTGGCGCCTCTGTTCGATCTGGGGAGAAGTGACAGCAGCAAGTGGTTGGTTCAGATTCTGTGTGTTTACAATCTTTTTGTCAGGGTTTCATCTCCAGCCACTTCATCCAGAAGGAGTTGACAGAAAGAGTCCGAGTCTCTCACCTTAAAGGCTTATCGACCGGTGTCTGTCCAGTTGTTCCCCCACTGATCTAAGAGCTTTTAACGCTTCTGCGATTTGTTTGTTTGTCTCTTATGTCGCATGTCCTCCTCCTGTCTTGTTATTGTGTTTCAGTCTCATCTGTCTTTGATTTTCGTGGCCCTTCTTGGGGCTGGAGAGCTCCGCCCCTCGCGTGTCTCTTCTGCTGATTACCTTCACTGTGCATCTCATCCTGCTGCTGTTTTCCTTTCTGTTGTGAGTTTAATACAGAGTGTTTTATTGTTCATGATTCATCCATTCTCGTTGTGGATTTCATTTCATTTGTACCAACTTGTTTCTAAATCTTGCTTCCTCTTATAACAGCACTTGCTTTGGTTCTTATCTTTGCCCAAATTCTTGGTTCTACTCATCTTTTCCTGATGCCAGCGGCACTCTGGGGAAAAAGTGTCTGTACATCTACAGAACATCCCTGCTCCTCCACTTTAAACAGTCCACCTCATGATATTACTAGTGTAGAACGAGGGGCTCTGCAGGGGGGCCTCCCTCTGCACGTCACCACTGAGCACCGTGAAGTCACATCCCCTGCTTCTGCTCTGCTATCATCTCATCTCGTCTCTGCAGGAAAACTGCAGCTCGCGACAGTGCGATGAATCACACCGAGCTTTGGACTTCGCTGCTGTACGAAGGGGCACCGTCTTTATCTGTGCTGCATGTAAAACAGGCTGCTTTTTTTTTATCAATGGAGAGGTATCTGTCAGGTGAGGGGGGGCTGGGTCTCTCACTTGAATGCACCCAATAATTAGAGCCCTCAGCGTGAGCAACAGGATGAAATAGACACAGCTCTTTATTTTTGTAAGCCATGTGGAAAGCCTATTATCACTTATCTTTACATTAATCATTCCACTGGAGCAAAAAGAGCCTTCAAGGCTCATTTAAAAAAAAAAGGGAAAAAAAGTTTCTTTTGTATCTGAGACACTTTCAAACAAAT
>JAUESF010041952.1:0-18222 GCA_032274765.1 Malacoctenus tetranemus | reverse complement strand
TGTGTGTGTGTGTGTGTGTGTGTGTGTGTGTGTGTGTGTGTGTGTGTGTGTGTGTGTGTGTGTGTGTGTGTTAGCGTGACTGTGCAGCCAGCGTCAGTGACACAAAAGTGAAAGAGGCAACGACGCTGGTGGTGATGTCATGGCTGCCAGCGGGTCATCGTTCACGCTTTGTGTTTGTCGACTGAGACGTTCCCGTCTCGAGGACTCGACCGGTCATCTGGACAGTCCGTTTCTTTTTTTAATGGCTTAATTTTTAATCTTGTGTGAAGAGTGAAAGATCAAATCAGTGCAGGTGTGAACTTTGGTCAATTGACAATAATGTGTGACTCAGACAGCATTGTGGAAACTCACTGTTGACTGTGTCGTCCCTGACTGCAACATGAAAGGAGTATGACAACAACAGCAACAGAAAAAAAGACATTTGAGAGCCTGAAACTCCATGGTGTTGTTTTACTCACTCATAATCAAATATAAAGAAAAAAGTGTGATTTTATGTCAGTCCAGAAATTTTTGGTCTTGGTTCAGAAAATCACGTTGCCACTGAATGTTTCCTAAAAATTATTTGAATTTTACCCTTTTTGTGTAGCTGTAATTTAATTTCCTAGCTATCGAGTCGACTTTGATGGACAGAAACAACTTATTTTTGTTGTTTTGTGAGAACATGTTTCACATTTCAGGGGTCAAACTTTGGAGTTTTATTAGCATCGGAGGAAAGACTGTGTCAAGCGAGAAGCCTGTACGTCCTCAAGGTCCTGCACCAGTGACAGAATCAAAGGCCATGTTGTCCCAGGTCACAGTGTTATGTCATGTGGAGCAGGTTGTACTCATACATCATTAATGCACGCATTAGCACCAACATTGTGTTGATTGTACGGAGACTGGTAGTCTGTGTACGTTGGGATTGTTTGTGCCACTGAGGTAAGCGGCTGCTCCGTCTTCCGAGCAGACAGACTCGGGCTTACGGAGGCTTGCAGCGTATTAGTGTCGCTGCAAAGTGGGCCATGTGAGCCGGCATGGTGGGGAGCCGTGTAGCCTGGCTGGCACCGAGATGGATGGGTGGAGGAGTGCTGCAGGCTGGAATAAACTCAGGGAAAAAAAACATCAGAGGTTTGCGGAGGATCAGAGAGTGTCGCAACCAAGCCGGCTACCTCAGCGAGTGTTTGTCGAGCAGTAGACTTCCCCGAAACCGAGCTGTGTTCGAAACAGGAGCGGGAGAGGCCCAAACACTGATCCGCTCCTCCTCCGAAATCAATTTCTCACTTTGTACTGTGTTTTTCAGGATCCAGAAACACCTTCTGCACAAATCACAAAGATTTGGAGCCGTTTTCACCCTGCTATGACGGTTTTTTTATTGTCTCCCGGGACACACAGTGATGGCTTTCTGTAGGCAGCCTGGTGTGCATGGCTCCATTCAAAATGGCTGCTGTTTGAATAGGTTGTGGGAGTGTGAGTGAGAGGATGCAAATTGTTGATATGGAAAAAGCAGGAGCCCAGACAAAGAGACCCGCTGTTTGCATGAGCTGGTTATCAAGTCGCGGTGTTTGTGTGTTCCCGTGCATGTCCGGCGAATGTGTGTGAATCCTACATCTGCAGAGGGAAAAGCTGCATTCAGCTCCGATAACATCTTCTCAGATTGAGTTCCAGAAACAGGTTGGATGGACATGAGAGTCGTGTTCTCTCTGCAGTCTGGGTCCTCGTTGATCTTATCACTTCTCGTAGTTCTGATCATCACAGGAATGTCTTCTTTCACGGACTGTACGTCTGGATGTCCCAGACTCTAATGATGTGGCTCTAATGAGTTTATTAACTGGGTTACACTTCATGTCATGTATCTGCCTTTCTGGTCACCACTCCCTCCTTTTTTATTGAATGGACTCTTTTGAGCACTCAGGTATTAAAACCTGGTTTGGAACATCGAGCCGTAAGAAATATAAACCAGGACAAAACATTTTCCAGACTAGGTCATGAGATAAGCTTGGCAGCATGGAAGTGACCCTGACCCCATTCCCAGATCAGGCTCCCACCTCTCTCTCTCTCTCTCTCTCTCTCTCTCTCTCTCTCTCTCTCTCTCTCTCTCTGCCATTATGTTGTAAGGCTGCTTCTCTGGAGCCCTGGGAGACATTAAGTCACGAAGTTTCTGGGAAACTGGGCAAAAGGCTCCTCAGACAGGTCAATGTGTAACACTTGGCTCACTGTGGAGAAACACCTTGTTTATTTTGCTCAGGACTGGTTTTAAACAGAGATTTCCCTCAGCGAGCTTTCAGCTCTTTGAAGCCCCGAAACGTCTTTCGAAGGCTTGAGATGAAAATGTGCATTCCAAAGCATTTCATTATGTTTCTATATTTACTGTTGGGGAGCTGGACGTAAATCCTCCCTCCTGGTGATGGACCGACAGAGGTTCTCATGGGATTTTTTTTTTTTTCAATAATGCGTCGCCCCTGAAAACATTTTTTCAGCTGAAGACCCCCAGAGCAGGGAAAACAAAATTAGGTAGAAAATATTCAGAAAAGACTGTTTTGCCCTAAAATCTTTAACCGATCAGACTTTTCTCAAGTTTTAGCAAGTCAATGATGATAATATTTTTATCAAACTGGACAGAAAAAATTGATGATGATTTAATGGTCTATCCCTTTTTCACTACTAAGCATAACAGCAAAAACTTTTAATGCCTGAAGCAACGGACCCTTTAACCCCTCTCAGACATCTGCATCTAAAAACACTGAAGAACAACTTCTGCATTCTAGATTGTGACAAACACTCATCATACATTTCCTCTAAAAAGCTACATTTCCTGCAATTTCCTCCAGGTGTTGGAGAGCTTCAAAATCATGGACTACAGTCTGCTGCTGGGCGTGCACGTCCTGGACCACAGCCAGAGGGAGGGCGGCGAGCAGGGCCAGGCGGGGGGCGACGGCAGGAGACCTGTGGGTCAGAGGGTCCTCTACTCCACCGCCATGGAGTCCATCCAAGGAGACGGCAAGGCAGCCGAGGCCCTCACAACCGACGACACGTGAGTTGAGGATGCACAGAGGCACGAACACATGAACACATGAACACAAGAACACAAGAACACATGAACACATGAACACATTGAACACATGCAGACATAAAATGCAGGGTTATTCCACCATACACTTTCCTCCTGTGTTTTCCTCTTAATCTTCACTTTTTCTCACACAGACTCGGTTACACAACCACTCTCATCGCTCATGCAGGACACTCGATGTGCACACAGTCCGGCTCTCACATAACCATAGCTACACCAAATACAAACACAGACACTGTTCTGCGTATTGACAGCAATACGAGCGAATGTAAATACTGTAGGTGCCTCTTTTACAAACACTTGTAAAAGTATAGAAACACATTGCCCTTGTTGGAGCAGGAAGACAGTAGCTCCTTTCTGATGGCTGACGTCTTTCTTTACTGTCCTTTTTTTGTTGGTTCTGTTCGTTTTAGGATGGGGGGCATTCCTGCCAAATCACACAAAGAAGAAAAACTGCTCATCTTCCTGGGAATCATAGATATCCTACAGTCATACAGGTACTTAAACCAGCTCTGGTCCTCTGTGGTGTCTCTTTGGGAGCCACTAAAGATCTTTGAGTAGTTTGAGGGTCTGACCGATTTACACAGGAGGATGAAATTCAAAACAACAAACTTCAGTTGGACGGACAGCACAAGTTGGGAAACGAACATTGGTTTTATTTGAAAGCTGCTGCCTCTGTGTGTCAGAGAGTGCGTGTGTTTTTCTGCTGGTGTTAAACTTCAGTGTGATGTTTTGACAACTCAGTTATTTGAGTGGGGGGGAGCCGATGTCTCTCCTCAAGGCTCCAGCATGATGAAAAATGCAACGTAGAACCAGGTTATTCTCGACTTTAAAGGTCAACTTAATGTTTAGAGAAATGGACGGCTACATTCTTCTCCATTAGAGGAACACAGAGGCCATCAGTTACCCACAGAGATGTGGCGCTGGCAGCAGATTTACTTCACGACTCGGTTGGAGGGCAGACTTTCTCAGAGTAACTGCTTCCATTGATGCGACAGGCCTCGTTTCGCTCCCGCTGCTCTGATGGAAAGACACTTCTCCGCCCTCCTTAAAGGACTCAACCTTCTCCCTCTCCAACGTGATTTAAATGGACGCGGCGGCCTATCAGTCTTCTTTATTTACGCATTGATTTTGATGTCACCAGAGCAAGCAGGGCCGGTAACGCAGGAGGATAAAAGGACTTTTAGTTCATCAGCTTTTTAGACCTGTGGAAATTTAAGGGCAGCACATAAATCTTTGTCAGCCTTGTGGGTGGAGGGCTCAGAGGCGCCCACAGCGTGGGCGAGGTGAGACCGGGTCAGCAAGGATGAATAGACTCATTTCAACGCACTAGTTTTCTTGCCTCACTTGAGACAAACTCTTCAAAATGAGTGTTACATAAGGCAAAGTTTTATTTTGCCACTGAAGGAACAGAAAATAGACTCATTTTGGAGGGAGGAACAAGCGTCTCAGGTTCGATCGAGCATATAAAGGAAGTTGTTGTATCATCGGATATGTCTGTGACAAGGCCTCCTCTTGTTTTACGTCTCCCCAGGTTCATTAAAAAGTTGGAACACTCGTGGAAAGCCCTGGTGTACGATGGCGTAAGTCGATCGCCTGCTTAAAATCTGACTGTTGCTTTTATGAATGAGCCTTTTCTTCTGGCTGCAGAACTCCGCTGCTGGCTGACTGCTAAAAAGGCATTTTTCTCTCGTTTGTCCTCAGGACTCGGTCTCAGTCCACCGGCCCGGCTTTTATGCCAGCCGCTTCCTCAAGTTCATGAGCACACGGGTCTTCAGAAAGACGCAGCGTAAGTCTCACGGTCACACCTGTCGGACAGAGGAGGCAGCAGTATGAAGTGGAACGCAGAAAATCCTCACCCGATAAGCACAGCGAATTAGGGAACATTTCTGAATCATGTGTGACTGCACACCTAAAAGTACACGGACAGTAGCACAGTTTCGTTAGAGTGACGAAACTTAATCATTGTTCCCTTGTTTTGATTTGCTGCTTTTCATCTGTCCTTCATAGTTCATTGTATCGGGGTTCACTTGAGACCCAGATTCACTTCAACTTTATCAAAGTTACTCAAGATTAAATGTTGGCTGATATGCTGTCACTTTATCAGCGTGTTTAAAACACACATTTTCAGAACAGACTGTATTGTTTAAATGGTAGAGAATCATATGCATAACAGGTTTGACGGTAGCAGGTTTATATATATCTGATAGATATGAACTCAGCTGACTTTCAAAGTAACTTTTACCAAACATTCCTCCAGTGTTGTAATTCATTTATTCATTTATTTCATGGATCTAAATAACCACTGGTGGAAACATCTTTTACTCTGAGATTCTTAAGGCATCTCTAAAACTGCACAAATAAGTGCTCGATTGATCTAAGAGTTACCAGCATGAGTTCCTCCATTGGATGGCTGAGATTGGTGACTTGGCTTCTCTCATAATCCCGGTGGAGTGCGAACAGTCTGTGCTCAGCGTCACTGGTGGGGCCGTACGAGCAGCCAGAGGGCTGTTTGGGAACTTCAGATAGCAAAAGAAATGTTACGTAACCATGTGGGACCCCCCCCCCCATGGAAATTAATATGGATGGAGCAATGATTTGAGGGTTTTAGCTGAGCTATTAACCGGCGCCAAGTCGTGTCAGAGGGAGATGACAGGAAAGGTTTTCATTGCATGTCTTGCTCGGGAGGAGGCGGGCGGGGGGGGGGGGGGGGGGGGGGGGGGGGGGGGGACTTGGGGAAAGGCCATCATTTCTTTTCTTCACAGTCCAGAAACCCAACAACTAATTTTGGAGGAAGAACATTGAAGCTTCATTATGTGCGAATGTTGCTTCAGTCGGAGTTCACCGCTGCTTTACTTTATCTCCCCCAATTATCCCCTCCCCCTCTGCTGCTCCCAAAAATCTCTCTCCTTTCTACGACTCTTAACTTCTTTCCATCTCTGCAGCGATTCGATTCTCCCCTTCAAAGAGGACTCGCACTTCCATCCCGACTCTGAAGTCGTGCTCACAGGAGATCCTTTCATCGCAGGCGGATGAGAGGAAGGAGGAGGACAAGAGGGAACGGCTGGGAGGGGCTCGCAGCCTGGCCAGCCTGGATGGACAAGGTACAAGAGAGCTCACACAGGCCGAGAGCAGCTCATAGCTTCGTGTGATGCAGCAACTCACGCAAATGGGTCTGTAAAATGAAGCTATGAGAGTCAGGAAAGTTCAAAGTGGAAAAGATATTTCTTCAGTTTATTATACGTTATACATTCGTGTATCGTCCACATTACATTTTTGATCAATATTTGCCATTTTACAGTCAAAATAGAACCAGTGATGAGTAGTGGATTTCCCAAGATGTCCTTTGGAGGATTTTGAGGAGCTATTAAAGAAAGTTGCTGTTAAACAAACTAAAAACATTCAAAAACAACAAAATAACCCAACCAGACACTTTGCAACAACTTAACCCCAGCCTGTCCCGTCCTGTGACACCAGTT
Organism: Malacoctenus tetranemus; assembly: GCA_032274765.1. Classification (NCBI taxonomy): domain Eukaryota; kingdom Metazoa; phylum Chordata; class Actinopteri; order Blenniiformes; family Labrisomidae; genus Malacoctenus; species Malacoctenus tetranemus. The sequence continues at coordinate 11,697 of JAUESF010041952.1, read as the reverse complement.
TGTATCACAAGAGGGTGTGATGAGTCATCGAATGACACTCTGGTTAGTGTCACTTCAGTTGAAAGTAAAGTAACTTGTTGAATTATAAAAAAAATAAAAACCAGTAAACATCTCAAAAATGAATCAATGGAAAACAATGCAATAGGGCTTAAAGTGGCACTTTTTAAATCCCACTTATTTTCATTTTAAGAGCCTCCATGAAAAGCTCAAAATCTGGCTGAATTAAAAGTCGTATCACAGGTGCAGTTTCCATTTGACCACCACTCTTGCTGTGTCTCTTCCCCAAATCGCTTCCTAATCCCCATTCCAGCCTCGGCTTTTATTTCCCAGTGTTTCTTGTTGCTTATTAGAGCTTTTGAGAAACACTGGAGGCCCATAAACAGCCACTTGCACTCGGCCGTAAAAACGCTGCCCTCTCAGCGAATCCCCGGGGAGGAAGCTGCCACCACTTGATTCAGTGCTTGGCCTTGATGAGAACAAAGCAGAGGCCACCTTGGTAATAGCATCCCATCCGATACAGTATTGGTGTATGTGTGTGGCTTTAGGGGATGATTAAATAAGTCCCAATGTGCAGCTGCAGTTCTGCCTTTCAACCTAATCGTGGTCTCAGTCTGACAGCGGTGTGAGTACGAGTGCGAGTCAGGCACGTGATTAAGGAGTGAAATCTTCTGCCCGTGATGACGCTCAGCAGCAACGGTGGTGATGGTGGCGTCTGACCTTTGCTTTCTGATGTGAACATGCGCGTCTGCTTGAGCCTCACCGGAAGACAGGAGGGCGTGGGCATGCATGTGAGGCAGAGGGGAGAAGACGTGGGGTCATGTGTCCTCTTTTCCTTTACGAGCAAGCGCCACATCCAGCTGTGACGCAACGTGCCATAAAGCAGCACTTCCTGACTCTCTCTTCATGGCCACCACAGTATACGGGTGTCAGAGAGGACACGGCCAGAGGAGTCGATACAGAGATTAAAGTCGCTTGTGCGGGAAAACCTCTAATCAATTTTCATTGAGTGTTCTGCAAAGAAGCTCAGAAAACAGGAATGCTTATTCACAAGCTTTCTCATATTTCAGATTTTCCACCCTGACATTACGTTTTTTTGTCTTTACCTCTGCAGCTGTGTTCGGTTCCTATCTACGTCCTGATCTGGTTCCCGCCAACCCGTCCTTCTATGAGGGCTCCTCCATGGGAACCATCTCCACCTCCTCCATCTTTGTGAACGTGGAAAACCAAACAGGGGAGAGGTAACGCACCTCCTTATGCCTCCTTCAAACTCTCTCTCATGCTCAGTATTTGCTCTCATTGTGCTTTGACGCTGTGTGTTGATACACATGTCGGATGTGTTGTTTCCCACTTGAATACGGACACTCTCATGCATGTGCAAAGGGAACACGCCTCCACTGCCTTCAGTCCCCTTTTGCAGTTTCATCACACGAACTTTGTTAGTGACATGCGTCATGGAGCAGGTGACTCAGCTGACTTGGCAACACATCCAACACACTCCCTACACACTCCCTACACAACGTATGGGAGGTGCCATCAGTGGATGAATGGTGTGATGGAGGGAGCGGGTGCTTTCCGTACTTAAACCAGAAGGGGAAGCAGAATTAGGCTGGACATGTGACATGAAACTTTCCATTACTTGGCTGGCTCGGGCTGCTTCAAATATATTTATTGATGTACAGATAAAACACCAACTTACCTTTATTGAACTTTATAAGTCAGGTTGCACCTTTTTTATTCAGCAAAATCTGACAAAAAAAAGAAACAGTCTGAGTTTAACACTGAGGGGTTTTATAGATCGCTTCCTTGATACACTGGTTTAGTCTGTTTGCACAATAGAACAAAAAGTTCTCAACATATTTGGATGACATTTGCAGGATGGGTGACAAGTGGTACAAGGAACAACTGAATCGATTTTGGTGATATTTTGCTGACCTGTTGATCTAAAATGATGAAAAATGCCATTTCTGAAGGATATTATTCCAGTGTGAGGCCACTTGGCAGAGGTGTGCGATCTTTCAGTGCTTCTCGTTGCTAGCATTGTTAGCACATTTCAATAATGTTAAACCAGCATCGCAGCTGACATTCTGATTTATTGCAAATAATTATATTGCAAATGGATCAGACACAAAAAAGATGGCCTGGCAGGTGGATGAAACAAAACCATGGGGAATAAAGTAAAACTTTACTTTATGGTGACAGCTGAAAAGCCCTGGAAAGGGGTTTGATTCAAACCATGGTCAGCATGCAGCGTGCTGTGCACGTGGCCCCTCCCACCCAGCAGTGTCAGGTTCAACGCACCCTCTGAGGCTCCATTGTGCGGCCTGCCTGGTCTTGTCCTCCCATCAGTCACCTGCTGTCGCCATGACATTGTTCTGTCAACTGTTTCCATCAATATTTGAACAGCAGCTTTGACACTGTCTCACTTGGTGCCGTCATGCCGCACAAAAGAAGACAAGCGAGTCAACAACCTAACTGACAATAATCTCTGTCTGACAGCTCGTCTGCCTGCTGTAGTGGCACATGGTCGTCTGACCTGTCTGAATGGGATTTATCTTCAGATTTTTATCTTTATTAAAACTTTTACTTTCCTCCCTCTCTGCTGCCAAAGTGTCCTGCTGCTTCCTGCTTGCGTTTTGCTTCGGCTCAAGGTTGCAAAGCAAAGTCAAACAGCTATGAAAGGGTAAAAAATCCCACTGACTTTATCAGTCGTTTTGTGCAAACAGCGACAGAGAGCTGCTCTCCTGTCGCCCTCTAGTGGTTAAAACTGCACTGCAGCGAAAGGCGAAGCGAGTGCAGGTAAAGTTAGAGGGAGGAAAAGGTTCAAACATTTAGGAAAGCTATAAGATTTGATATATAAATAATAGAAGATGCAAAAAATTATTAGCGCATTCAAACAATTATCATACAACAAGTGTGTATGCAGCTATAAAACTATAACTGCAAATGTACAACTGTATCGATCTTTATCTCACAGATCGAAAATCTGTGTTTAGAACTGTATCTATTCTCTTCTTTAAAGAGATGATGTGGCATCCAGCTCCACCTTCACGCTGGAGGACAGCGCTATCTGCCTCACCTCAGAGCAGAGCACCATGGACGTTGACATAGACCGAGACGACGGCTCCGTCCTCGATGTCTACTTGGTGAGGGAGGATTTTTCCAGACCCAGTACATCATTCTGGAGAAATGCGCTTGATCTCGTGCTAAACTCCTCCCTCCTGCTTCCCTCTGCAGTGAAACGGGCAGCTTTACAGCCTTCATTTCCTCCTGCCAAGCATCAGACAATCGCCACTCTCCTCTGGACCCGGGGCCAGGCCGGCGTTTGACTCCACTTTCAGTGCTGCTAGATCCATGTTGCCACCTGTATTTGCCAACACATAGACGTACTGAGATTCCCTCGGGTGGATGGACTGGACAGAAAGAAGGCACTGCGATGGGAATCTGAAGGAACCAAATCTCATCACCTGCTGAGCTGAGAGCTGAACTGAGTGTTGCTTCTTTAGAGTTTGCAGCGCCATAAAGTTTTATATATGTACACTGTTTTCAAGACCGACGCAGCGATCCGAGCATTTACTGTATATGGAAGTATGAGTAGAGGGCTTCTACACATCATTTCTTTAAATATGTTTTTTTTCTTCCTTCTGCTGATCAGAGAGAAATGAGACACTTTTGAAGTCTGCAGCTTGCTTCAGTTGCAGAAATGTTTACAGCCACTTCATGTTAACGTCACTGTCTCAGATGGACGACCAAAGCCAGCTCGTGATCACAGCCGACACGGACGAGGAGATGCAAAGCTCCCGGGAGCCGTGGCCGCCATCGCCGCGGCCAAAACAGACTTGTGATGGGGCCAAATGCCCCCTGCCCCCTCCGCTTCCCCGCCGTGCGGCTCCTCGTGAAGCTGCTGGTGAAGCGAGACGAGACAGTTACTGGGTCCTGGATGAAGCACAGAGCAGCAGGACCATGCACTCGCTCTTGACATTAAGGCACTTTTGGACATTGGTTAGGGTTACTGTCAGACATATCGTGCCCTGTGAGGACTCCCGCTACCTGACACAAGCACAGGTCTGGATGTGTGAAGATGCACTTTTTTTCTTTTCTTTTTAACCACACACATGCACACCTCTGTTTGTCAGCGATAATATGTGTACAGAGACAATGACAGAACATTGCAGATCACTTCTGATGTGGAACTACTTAGTTTTGTGGGTTTTTACTCAGGACATCCTTTGATACTGAAGACGTATACCCTCTTGGGAGTTGTGGGACGCGCTGGCCTCCAAAGCTGTCCAGTACCTCTTCAATAAGATCATACCCAACTTTAAATGTTCTACTCCATGATCACGTCGGTTGAGACCATGATTTATGATGTGAGTCTCAATATTTCACCATTTGCTGAAAGATTCTTTAATCGCTGAATGTAAAGACAATGCATATTTATATAAATATATATATAGAGAGAGAGACTCCAACGAATAAACTGCTAAACTTAAGTGTCTGTCCTCACTCAGTCGCCATTATTATTTCCTCCAAGGTGGTCCTCGCTTCGTAGGATCATCGTTTTATTGATCCTGGCATCTGTTGGCAGAACGATTCAACAAGCTTCAACAGACTTTGATGAAATTTGTAGGATGGGTGGAGGAGGTGCGCAAACCATCTGATTCACTCAGAGAGCCAAACTTAAGAAAAACGATGCTTCAGTGACGTGTTGAGTCTTGTTGAGAGTCTGTGTGGGAAAGGTTGAAGTGGGAACAGTTGAGCAAACGTGTTGGTGGAGGTTTGTACTCTGAGTGCTCCTGGTTTAAATATCTTGTGTCAAATCATGAAGTCAAACTCTGATGTCATGACAGTTGCAAGAAAACTGATGTCGGCTCTGACGAGTGTTGGAGGTCAGTGACGCACATCCATCACATCTGGCTCCTTGAAATGTTGATGAAAACTGGAACATGCCCTCAACTGTTGAGCTGGAAGAGCTTTAAAAAGCATTTGGGCATTTTTAACTTGTGTTTCAGTTTCACAGTTTTAGAGACTAACACCGAACCAGAACAGAGCCACACACCACTTTGCTGCGTAATAATTTTAATTTACAGAACATTGTCAAATTGCATTACATTTAGTGCAAATAATAACACTTCTGATGTACAACTTAGAAATATACAAAGTGTGTAGAGTACTGACAAATATCAAAATTAAAAACACTAAATGCATTCTTCAGCTGACAATGCTTGTAGATGTCGCTCTAGAAAATAATCAGCAAAAAAAAGAACTTTTTCCCAGATCCTTCTTTACCTTTGACCCCGTTACACCAAAAAACACCTGACGGTGGATTCTTGAGCCCGGCAGGTCCGCTCCCAATGTGTGATGACAGCATTCGACAACATCCAAACTGAATTGTCTATCTTGAGGTAAGATGATGTGAAATGCTGACCTCCCCTCGACCACCCTCCCCCAACCCGGCTGCATTTCATAAAATGCACATTTGGTCGGTGTACAGTAGAGAGAAGACGGGATGTTTTGGGGGGGGGGCTCATCCCAGTGTCTAAGGCATCCTGGGGGAGTGGGGGGGGGGCAGATTATCAGTCGAAGGGCAGGAGGCCACTGTCGCTGTAGTGTGGCATGTGAAATGTAAGATTAGTGTGGGGTTTGTAGACGATATCCTGCTGTGCAACGTCACCAAGCTGGAAACAAAAAGCAGGAGGATTCATTCACACACCAAAAAAAGGACAGACATGTTTTGTTTTTATGTGCGCCTCACCTAAAATAGTGACACCGAACCTCGCGTGTACAAAAAGCAATCACTTGTGTCTCGGCAAAATATAGAGGGATCTGTGTGTCAGACGCTACGCACGGTCATTTGTGGGCGTCCAACGACCAGCTGTGTCCAACCTGTTGCCCAACAGACTTAGGAAACGCTCTGTACTTCCCACTCTGCATCTCCGCCCATCTCTGCCCTCCAATTCAAGCGTTTAACAGTCAATTCACAGTTCTCATGTGGGTAAACTAACTGAAAACTTCTTCCGTTTTCTCCGCTGTACAGTACATTGTGTCCACAGTGCCTTCTGAAAGGTTCTATATAACAATCTAGAAATATAAAGATTTCAAAGCTTTAGGCTCTGACCCCCCATCAAACTGCGCACGGAGTCGTCACCAGGGGGCCAGCGGAAGGCAAGAAAGAGGAGGCGATGCACGACGCCTCCTCAAAGCTCTTTTCTCCTGTAGATATCTACTCTCCTCTCCCATGACAGTTACTGTAGCAGCAGCAGCAACACAAGCAGCTGGAACACTAGTGATTTAAAGCCAACCCCCAAAATAGTCAAGAAGTATGTAATCAAAAGAAATGTACAAAACAATTTACAAAAGAAAGAAGAAGAAAAAGAAGCAAATCGTTGATAATTCAAAAAAACCACGTAGGAAAGTGTTAAATTTACATACAAATCTACCCATTCACCAGCAGGTGGTGCTAAGCCATTCTGATGTCGCTGGGCCGACAACTGCGAAGCCTTAAAGCCGTGAAACCGGTCACATGTCGGAGCAGGGGTCCCGCGGGACGGCCTGATGACATGGTGTCCTGCGTGGTGTGGTTAGAAAACACATTCAGACCGACAGGAGAAAAAAGGGTCACGTAGTCATCCAGGGCATGTTCAAGGTGGGCGACACAGTGCCTCCTGCAGGCCAGCCTGGAAACAAGAGGAAGAGTGATTCACAAGTTCCTGGTTTACAAGGTGGCCTCTCGGCTATGAACGGAAGTGTGTTTGGATTCCTGATACCTCTGCGGGTTTAGAAGAGGATGGGCTTTTCAGCAGTCTTCTCCTGGACGTAGGAGGTGAAGCGTTTCAGGAACTTGGGGTACTCCCGCTTGGCGACAGCTCTGAGGACCGAGGCAGGGGCCCAGCCTCCAGGGTTTACTGACGTGGAGAAGAACAAAGATCAGGAGACATCTCGTCCAAATCTCAGTTTGGACTCATTGGTGTTTCCCAGCAGGAGGCGCATCAGCCATCACTGCTGCTCATGCACAAAGGGGTTGTGAAAGTCTCTGTCCATCCGTTTGCAGAGAGGCCGTGCAAATGGTGAGGTGGAAATTGGAACTAACTGTGTTGGCTGATGTCTGGATGATTGAGGCAGAACTGTTGTTTAAGCATCGTTTCAGTGCAAAAAGAATTTTAAAAAAAACCAAAGAACTTTTCATTAGTTAAAATAAGCTTGTAATGCTGTTGCCTTTCCACTGTTACAGTCTCCACTGTGGCAGCGAAGACAACAGGAAACAGCAACACAACTTAGTGGTCAGAGATGAAATGCTGCAGTTCCAACAACTCAGCAAAGTTTGAACAGCGATTTCCTCATTCGTGTTGTAATGTACAGAATCCTCTCTGCAATAACTGAATGCAGCCTTGCGATGGTGAAGTGAATTTGCATTAGGTGTGTCTGTGACATTACAGAGCTGTGATGAAGCTTCATATACATCTGAATGGAGAGCATCAAAGCCTGTTTTGAAGCTTTTCAGGTTCTGCAACACTGAGGATCTGCCGTGAAGCTGCAAACAGGTGGAACTCGCTCCCAAACTCACTTTTCTCTGAGCTGACCTGACTGCATGAAGAGGGCTGTGAGACCCCCCCCCACTGACCTCCCCTGATGTGGGTTAACTTGTTCTTTTCTTATGAAAATCTGACATTCAGAACAAAATGCATGTTTTTAACTGCTTTTGAGAGTTTAAAAAAAACTGTTGATGATAAAAAAAAAAACTGCTTTGTTTCGCTGTTTGCCGAAATGCTGCAGGCATGAAAGCTGCACTGAGAAGCACTCACCATTGGCAACGTAGGTGATCTTACAGAGGATGTTGTCTCTGCTGATCTCTTTATCTCCCTCTGGTGGGCTGACCAGCGTTTGGCAGATCATGGCAACATTGATTTTGGCACGGACACACCGGTTTGTAGGCTGGAAACAAAACACAACATGTGAATTGCAACAGCAGTCTGAATGCAACTGTTGTCAGATTGAAACTGTGATGGAGGCTGGCTGGTCTCAGACCAGCCCTCCTTCTCTTTTCCTGTTCAAAGCTTCAGTTTTACTTTGAGACGTTTTGATTCCTACACTGAAACAAACCAGACGTCACTTAAAACTATGTAAATAAAGTAGGGCAATAAGTTTGTTTACTAAATTAAAACAAACATTTAAAACTTAAACTTCTAAATACACGGAACTAATAAAACATCAAGCTGTGGAATAAATTTCATACCAAAATGAGTGACCACATTGCAACCGCATAGTCAGTGGCTTTTACATACACTGATTCAGCAACTCTGAACGCTGGTTGAGTTGTTTCTGATTCTGGACAAACAAAAGACTTTTAGAAGGTCTGTTGGGCCTAAAAGTCACGGCACTGGTTCTATTTTTCACAAGCTGTGTTCAGAGCTGCTGAAAGTCAACACAGCACATGTTTGTGAGATTCTCTGACTTCACAAGTGCGAGAATCTGTCCTGAGAAAAAAACTCAAGTGGTGGAAAACTGCACGACGGTCTCGTTCCACCTTTTTCAATCGTGATGTGGCACTCAGTGTGCAGAGAATCTGATGTAAACATGGCACCAATAATCCAAGAAAACACAAGTCTGTTTGAGTCCTTCAAAGTGAATAAAGCAAACTGAATCACACAATCAAGGCGTGAAACTGAGTACACAGACGAGGTCCTGAAATCTCAAAACCTTTGTACAGTTTACAAACTTCCAGAGTGGAAAATGCTTTCAATATTTCCCTTAAGCAGAACCTATTCACCCCATTAATTCTTCTTAATGCTCAAAACCTAGGGAGAGACCCTGAACTGGGAAAGAAACTGATGCATGAGATGAAAAACTTGTTTTTTCTGGTATTTTAACACCAGAACTTTGCAGAGGAACATCACAAAATAAACACATTCCCTCCCGGTTACACCATCAGTATAAATTGGCGTGAGCCTTACAGGAGCGTTGTCATGATCAACAGAGAAGTTGCAGACCAGCCATGTGTCAGGGTCGTTCTCGTTTGTTGCCAGGATCTTCCTGATGGCCGACAGGTAGAGAACGTCTCTCTGCGATGCCGGCCACACTCTCTGAAAGACACACGGACGCGCTCAGTGAGACATCCAAACAGGCTGCACAATATCACCAGTGCTTCAGCAGCATCGTGTGCTGCAGTGTGCTGTCACGGTCCATTTACCTTGTGTGTTTGGTAAACAATGACGGCATTATCGGAGAGACTTTCCACCACGTTGAAATTTTCAATAGTGGCTAAATGAGGGAAGCAGATATCAAGAATGTGTGAGCTTGAAACAAGGCGAGTCAGCGAGTTGCTGTCGATCTGAGACTGAGATTGTGGACTCACTCTCCCAGTCCATCCGGACCGCCGTGTCCCAGAAGTAGTGGCAGACTTCGTGGCCCGTTACTCCCTTCACAGCGTGCGTCGCTTTAAGGGGGTCCAGGACGATGCCGTTCTCCTCCACCTCCCGTCTGTACACCTGCAACCCAAAGTGACGTCGGGAAAAGAATGAAAAAGACAAACACTGTTACAGCTCACCACCAGTCACGTGTAAGCTGCAAGGACAGAAAACTGTTCTCCACATCGTTTGGGCAGAACTTGTTTCAAGATTTTGATTAACTGGATGTTGGAAGTGGGTGTGTTTGAATTCAAAAGATGGGAATTATGTCTTTCAGCGGGCACAACTGGCTGTTTTCCACAATTCCTTGGAGTGTTTTTGTGAAGTATGTAAAGTTCCAGTTGAACAAATTCCGTTACTTCGTTTTTGGCCACATAATGAAAACAAATTAACGTCTCTGGTCATAAAGACTATAAAAAAAATTGTACTCAGGTTGTACTGAGCATTTTTTATAAACTACCATGTACTTTTTTTTTTATAAATCAAACCACTCTCTTTTCATTTCTTAATGAAAAGTGTTGGAGCGAATCTCCCACCACACTTTCTCTTTGCTTTTTATTCAACGATGTGTCTGAGCGCCATCAGAAAGTTGACAGATTTCAACATTCACAGCAAGAAACCGAGGGAAATGATTCATCCTCTGCTTCTGTCTTCTGTCCTCACCTTCATTTCTCCTTCTTCTATTACCAGCTGCCAGTTGGCATCTCCACCCACGTCTTGAAGAGAGTACGTCATATGATTCTGCACCATTTCCTCCACCTAAGAACCGGGACAGATATTGAATAAATTGATGTATTTTTTTTATCAAAGGATTATACTTTGCTGCCAGTTTGAGAACATGCTTCCAAACGGGGGCAGAATCCAGGGTGGAAAAGAGAAAGCTCTTTTTGGGATGCTGGACTCCAGATTAATGATTAACGCCCCCACAGCGCTAGAATTTTATCACCCAGGATGTGATAACATCAGCGAAGAAAAAATGAACAGCTTTTCCAACTTTAGGTAAATGAATCAACCCCCAAGAAAGACAAAAATACACTGGACACAGTGATACATTATGAACACTGGGGATAGGCAGTCTGCAGTCATGCCTGTTCATGTTGTGTGTGTGTGTGTGTGTGTGTGGGGGGGGGGACGCTGGTAAAGGAAGGCTAAAAGCTAAAAGGTCTCACTAGCTTCCAGCAGTCATGCAACATCCATGCAACTTCTGATGACAAACCGTTCACTCCAGGATTTTTATAGTCGTTCTTTCAGGTCATTGTGCTGCAGAATCATTATATAATGGTCTGAACTCTGGAAAAGACTTGTATTAATACAGCTTCAGGAAGTGTTTGTGAAATCCTGGAGCGAGGGGGTTAGCCGTCAGACATTCTCATGCTATCAGCTCGTGCTCTTTCTGACCACAGCAGGCGGGTGTTTGCATGCCCCCCGGCTGGTGCTTTCAGCTGGCCAAATACAATACCTGAGCGCTGAATCTGTGAATGTCATCTGAAGCGCTGACTAACTCAATGGACGACAGGGAGGAAGAATGGCTGTGGGGCTGCACAGCAGAGACGGAGGGCGTCCACAGAGAAAGCGAGAAGGAAAACAGAAGGAGGCACCACGGAAGGGGATCAGAAGACACAATCACAGTCTGCGCAAAGTCGTGTTTCATTTCAAGACTTTGTGCAAGCTTTGAAAGCAGCGCTGCAGTGAGAAGAGACCGACTCTCTGTGACAACAGATTAAGGTGTCAACACAGTCTGAGAGCAGGTGTGTCAGACTCATTTTGGTCCAAAGGCCAACCTCAGTCCAGTTTCTGTCAGTAAGGAATAAACTTCATGGAGTATAAAGACAACGTGAAAAAAACATACTGGTAACTTGTTCTCTGTCAGTTAGCTTTACAGTACATTTTTAAAATGTTTTCATCTAATAAATTTCAAAAATTTTGAGAAACTGTTGTCAACATGATCGCAAAATATCTTTAGCCAGTTCTCACACACTCACTTGTATAGGATAGCACTCATGCTATAGGTGCTCTGCGAGCAGCAAGCTTCGACTGCGGCACTACGACACAATTGCAGATATATGATGTCCAATTCAGGATGTCAGTGTTGGTTTATGTCTTCCATCCCAGTGGACACAATAGGAAGAGCAATTTATGCAGAGTCTTGCTGTCAGGTCCCATCAGCTTGCAAGCACAGAAGTGATGAGGTAAAGAAGGAAATGGCAACTGGAGGAAGCACAGTACACACACACACACACACACACACACACACACACACACACACACACACACACACACACACACACACACACAC
>JAUESF010041443.1:4116-16735 GCA_032274765.1 Malacoctenus tetranemus | reverse complement strand
GAGATGAAAGCTACAGCTGCAGCTCTGTGATGTTTTAGCAGCTAACGCACCCGAGTCTAATGCTGATGTGTGTCTAATGCTGAGTGTGCTGTCAGCTCATTGGTCACCACGCAGGACAGGGACCGGGAGCAAGTTTACAGTAAACTTTTAATCTAACGCACCCTGTTTTTCATTCCCCATTCGTTTTCTCTTGACTGTTTTTTGGACTCTCAGTAAAACGGGACAAAGCGCGTTCGTTTCCCACTCGGTTACTTTCTGAATACTGGACGATGTGGTTTTTTCGGTGGACGGTTGACGACCCTCATCCCGTCGGCCCGTCGGCTCGGCTGTCCTGCCGGAGACTTCAGAGCCGCGCTGCCGTCGGCGGCGTCCGGGAGGAGGAGGAGGAGGAGGAGGAGGAGGAGGAGGAGGAGGAGCGAGCGTCCAACGCCGCGCGGCCCCGTCCGTCACCGCGCTTTTGAAGTTAATGGGATGGAAATATCAGGCGCCGCTCGCTCTGACAGGGAGAATAATCTGCAGCGAGATGAGACTGAATCACCGCGGAGGCCGGAGGATCGAAGGAGCCGCCGCCGCCCCCCTCCTCCCCCTCCTCCTCCTCCTCCTCTTCCCTCCGAGCGCGATCAGGTGAAAACATAATCAACAGCAAAGCAGCTCTGCCTCGTTATTAGCATTCCTCATTAAATTAAACTGGAAAAAGACGAGCGCCAGCTCCCGAGGAATCTGTCTGCCTGCCACGCGATAATAGCACAAACAGGGGGGGGCGGGGGGCGGAGGGGGGGGGGGGGAGAAAGGTAATAAAAATGCCTCCAAATATGTTGGCACAATGAAAAGTGGCCCAAAAGCCGGTGGTGTAAGCACAAAAAGCGCACCGCCGAGACGCGCAGCCCCTTTTTATTTAGTTCGCTCTAATGCGGCCGCGTTTACACAGTTTAATTACGAGCCCGTCTCACCGGAAAACGCAGCGCGGCGAAGGAGGCGTTATTAATAGAAAATAGTCCGGGGAGAGCAGTTGTTAGTCCGCCCCTTTAAAAAAAAAAACACACACACAGCAGCACAGAGGAGGAGGAGGAGGAGGAGGAGGGAGGAAGAGATAGGTGACGGCGTCCTCTTGAAAGATGATTAAACGGGTTCGGAGCGGCGCCCGAGTCTCCCTGACAGCGAGGCCATTAGCCCGCCGAGCGCCGCGAATTTAAAAAAAAGCGTGCAGATTTTTCGCGCTCGCGCCCAAAGATTGAATTGGTTCACGGTGAGGGAGGCGTGAGTCAGCTCGTCATCCCGGCGCCGGGTTTTCATTTCAGCCACGCGCACGTACGCACGTGCACGTATGCTCACGAGCTCCCAGCACAAACTCACGACAACAAACAAGTCGGGTTTTGGCGGCCGTGCGTCTCGCCTTCGGTGGCGCGGTGGACTTGTTGTTGTTGTTTTCTCCATCCTGCTGTTTGTTTGTGGTGAAAACTGCGCCAGTCGTGCTCCCCGGCAATCGCGCCGATTCACGGGGGGAAATTTTCGGGTTTATTTTTAATTCAACCTTAATGAAAAAAACAACAGAAAACAATCGTTCATGCATAAAACATAAGAAGCTGTTATGTCTGTAAACAGCAGCGCTGGTCGTTAAACCTGCGCGCACAACAAGCTGCGGCCCGTTGTGTGGAGAGATGCTGCATGTGGAGTTTGTGCTGTGTGAGTTTGCAGGAAGCAGAAACGTGTGTTTCGTCTCATCAACATCAGAGTCGCTCTCGTCATCAACAGCTCGGAAGCGAACGACTGCAGACGTTTTCTTTCGCTTCTGGACTCGACTCCACTTGGTTTCCTTCCATTATCAATCACGACCACCTCAGCAACTCGCTGTGTGACCACGAGCTCTCGTGACATCACATTAATGTGGAAAAGTTCCTGGTTGGAGGAACTAAACTCTGATGGAATCTGATGTTTTTTTGGAGGTATTTCAGGTACTAAAGTATTCGAGTACCAACGTGTACTTGTGAAGCGAGTTCAGGCCCGTCAGGTCGTTCTCGAAGTAACTGACCACGACTACGTCCCACCTTATTCACTGACTGTCGTCTTAATCTGGACTGTTCACAGTTTCCAGTCGACTTCATGTTTGTTTTCTGACTGTTGGAGGTGAAAAGTTGCAGGTAAACAACCTGAACACTGCGTTGTTGTTGGTTGGTTGGTTGTAATGTTCTGGCCAGTCGGTGCAGGTTACACAAAGTTAGAAAAATGGTTCACAAAAAATATATTAAAAAAATGTTAAAAATAAAAAGTAAAATTTAAAAGAAAAAAAAATGAAATTGCATTTAACAAATTGACAGCTTCAGCAATGATGTCACTACTTAAGAAGAAATGCAGACATTTACAAAATAAAAAATAAAAATGGCGAAACCCATTTCTATAAAGCTTCGCGCTCGATACTGTGACGTTAAAACTCGTACAGGAAACGCGCGCGTTCGATTGTTGGACTCAGAGGACGGAACGGAGAGACGAGACGCCCAATCAGGAGCTGTCAGCGAGCGAGCCGGCGGCGTGGAGCGGCGTGGAGCGCCGACGCGGGCTCTCGCCTCGCCCACAGCATCATGGGATATTTAGGCTTCACAGTTGTTCCTGACACCACCGCGACGCTCCCACAAACCGCCCTCCTCGCGTCGAATCTAACCGGCGCCGTGTTCGACGGGGCTGCGTCTGAGCCATGTACGGTAACGCGCCCGTGCGTTGCCGCGGCAACGACGGCGAAAAAAACAAAACGACAAACGGGGAGCTGAAACGGCTCGGCGCTGGCGTGATGTCGTCTCGCTGGGAGGCAGCGAAACGGCGCTTGTGCTTTCGAAGACGGCGAGGCCGCCGGCTTTGATGGCGGAGGGTGTTTTTGTTGGGCGGCCGTCTTCAGAGGGAGGCGGAGAATCGGCAGCGTGGCCTAGTTTGGCGGCGGCGGCGTTCTGTCAGCACCATCCAGGGTTTCTTCTTCTTCTGTGTTGCTGCTCGACGAGCCTCCCTCCTGCTGCCAGACGAGTCTCAGCAGTCTGAGAGTCTCGATCAGGAGAGACGCCGCTTTTTATCCGACTCTGTGTCAACGTTTTACCCAAAGTCCAACTCTGAAGATCAACTCTCGTGTTCCAGATAAAAATCAACGAGTTTCATCCAAACGTTTCAATATCAGCCTTGATAGTTTTTTGAGAATCAGTTGGAAATGTTTAGTTCTCCGGTGCATCAGCTGCAGAGGCTTTATTTTGGTTCATTTCAGAGTAAAAGCATCGAGCCAGGACTCATCGAGCTAATGTCATCCTTCCCTGTGAATCAGCCATTGACACCAAAATCTTTTATTGTGAAAATCCAGGTTTTTTTCTCACCAGTGAGTGTGAGTTTAGGGTCATCTCGTGAGTTTCACTCTCACCGCTCACCAAGATCGTAAAAGGCTTTTATTGTGAAGGTATTTTACTCAGTGCAGAAACAGGAATATTAGCGTCACCCCACTGAGCCTGATATTTATGTGATGACTTATCGACTTGGGGTCTGGGACCCCCTGGAGAGGCACCACAGGGGGGGCTCAGAGGCTTTGCCTGCTCCGGGGATGCCAAAGAATCCAGAGCAGACCTGGAAAAACTTCCCAGTGCTTTTATTTTGAAGACCGGTGCTCTTGGGAGAGTCCACTAATGTTTGGCTTCACTGGAATGTAGTTTTAGATGCTAAAAAGAACATTTTCTTTGTGTTTAATCTGTGTAACCTGAAAATGTAGAGACACAAACACATGTTTCCTAAACCTCCGACCACTTTGTCCACGTCCCACGAACCACTCGGTCCACGGTCGGCTCCCGTTCGGCGCTCGCAGGGTTAAAAGCGAAGCATGGAGCCATGATGGATCCATCCAGCCGTCATCACTGGTGTCAAATCAGTCGTGGAGCGGCGGCGGCGCGGCTGCTGTTAATTCATATCAGGCTGCCAATAGTGAGGAATAAGGTCGGTTCCCGTCTCGGGGACAAATCGAGCCGCCACCTTGATTTATGCCCTGATTGGGCGCGGCGGCGAGGGGCGGCGCGGCGGCGAGCGGCCTGAAAGTGCGGTTTATTTGCGGCGGCGGCGGGTATTAGTGTGACAAATGCAAACGGACGGGGGGAATGATTTGAAATGAGAGGTGTTGGGCCGTTATGTGTTCCACCGCGCCCCGGCGCCGCTGACGGATGGCTCCATTCCCGGGGCGGAGCTCGGCGCCGCGCTGCCCCGGCTACGTCCATTAGCTCGCCGCCATTTTTCATCCGATGCGTGCGGGGGCAGGCCTCGTCGGAGAGTCGCTCAGAACCTTGGAGCACGAAGCGTTTTCCTCCGCTTCCCCTCGAGATAACGAGAGGTAGAAAGAAGCTCCGCCTTCCTGTTTCTCAGGGAAACTCCACCCTCCGGACGCGGCGGCGGCGAGCGAGCGCGGCGTCCGGCCGACAACCCGTCATCACTGAAGTGGTTTTTCACTCGAGTGGATGTGAGGCCGCGCCTCGTCAATCCTGGGGCTCTTTAGGTTTTATTCCGGTTCTCTGAGAGCGAGTCGGTGATCCGACGCTCGGGCCGTACCATTACCCGCAGGTCGGAGGGGGGGGCTGATTCGGCTCGTGACCACCGAACGTCGGAGTGCACTTCCGTGGTCTCTGGCCGTTTTTTCCTCTGGAAACAATTTCATTGTTGAGCAGTTTTATTGGAGCGCAGCCTTTGGGACGTGATCTCTCGGGTTCACTGTTTTCATGGAGGAGCCGTCTGCGGGTCGCTGCTGCTGCTGCGGTGTTCGTCGGCCGACGCGAAGGGTCTCTGAAGCCCGCCCGGCGTCCGGTGGCGTTGGAGGAGCCCTGCGGGGCGGCGGCGGCCATTGTTGTGGGAGTGAATGTGACGTTTCATCTGAGGCGTTCCGAGCTGTCGAACACACGATGTATCAGCAAAGAACTGTTCATGTTTGGGGTTTTTCATGGAATTAGTCGCATGTTGGACTTAAAGATTGTTTTCCGACATCGGGGTCCGACAAAACTGTGCGAAGCGACAGCAGCTATCGTGTCGTTACCTTCACCTGGAGGCTGGTTTGTTCTTGATTGGTTGGTGCCTTGAGGGGGGAGGGGGAGGGGGGCAAAGATCAGAGTTGAAGGGGTCAAAGCTTCGCCGGTTCTGAGGGTCTCAAAACTGGACCTGCACAGTCCAGGAACGACGAGGCTGAGTCGGGCAGCTGAGCGGGGGTCCTGAGTGTCTCGCAGCCCACCTGACCTCTGTCACAGCCGCTCCCTGGCCGCCGCTCTGCCATCAGAGGGCTCGCCGGCGCCGAAACACGGGACTCTGACAACACAGGTGCACTTTTATCAACCTGGAGGCGAGGACGATGGCGCCGCGTCACGGGCGGTTAGAGGACGCCGCCGCCGCCGATCGATTCTGGGACGACTCGTGTTTCATGCGGCGGCGCTGAGTCGATAGAAACGCGTGTGGGAACTCGTTTGATCGTCTGGAGCTGTTGTTTCAGGCCTCGTTTAGTCCGGAGACGCTCTCCAACAAACCGGGATCGTCCTGCCTGCAGAGTTACATCCTGTCAGGACCTCCGAGTGCAGGCTGGCACTTTTTTAAACTTCGATTATCGTCATTTTTCATGTTTTTAACGCAGGTTCAGGTTGGATTTACGCCTCGTTTCACCTCATCTTTCATCGTTTAAGCTCTTAAAAGTGGATTTACGTCTAATTTAACCGTTTCTGGAGGTGTTTCATAAAATTCACGAGCGGTTTCGAACCGCGTCAGCAGCTCGAGGTGCTCAGGGTCGGCGGTGGGCGCGCTGAGCTCACCTGTCGAGTCGCCACGGCTTCGTTTTGGCAGCCGAGCGTCGTCGTCGAGCCTTTTTTTTTTATCGCCTTAAAGCCGACCGGTCGCTCCCCAAACTTTGCTCAGCGCTGTCGGCGCCGGGACATAACAGTGAAAAGTGGCTTTAACCCTGCTGGAGGCAGATCCCATTACAGCGCCGGGCGGCGAGCGAAACCCCTCCCCGATCGGTGATTCAGCTCGGCGCTCCGGACGGCGCCGGGAGCTGTCGTTATGGATGTAGCCGGGAATCGCCGGAGACTGAGCCAGGGAGACGTCGCTTTGCATTAGCAGGTGCTGCCGCGGACCCTCGCATGAACTTTGCAGCAGTCTCCTGCGGTTTGGCTTCCTTTTCTCATCGTCTCGTCGTATTTGCGTCGCAGCCGACTCTCCCCGAGAAAGCCTCATTCGATCTGAGGGGTTGAAGAGATCAGGAAACACGCAAACTCCCGCAGAAACGCCACAAATTTGGGGGGCTCCTGACGGCGAGGAGCGGCGCGGCGGCGCCGCCTCGGTTCCGATCTTCCTCTGGTTTATTTTGAACCGCGGACGCGGTGAAAAAGACACGCTGCGAAGCCAGAGGGCCCAATTTTGTCATTAAATATAGTTTTTAGGCCAGAGCTATTTCAATTTTCTCTCCAGAAGGAGAAAAAAAAACACACTTTTGTTAAGAGCCAGCACGCCGGAGCGTGGTTTCAATAACGTGTACTAATACAGAGAGTACATTGTTTGAGGTTTTATCATTGAGCGCGATGAGACTTTGTGTTGAGTTCGATTCACTGGGATGCAGCCTGCTGGTGCAGTCGATGGTGCTCGCGTCTCATTGCAGTTTTCTTGCTTTTTTTTAAGCTGCTGCTGCTTTAAGCTGAGTTTCTGACGCCTGAAGAAGACGTGATGGAGTTTTTCTTCCTGTTTGCGACTGTTTTTCGAGTGAATTCGCGCCTGTGCTGGACTGAGGACCTTCCCAGGCTGCATCCAGACCACCGGCCTTCGTCTCGGACAGCGAACGAAGCGTTCGCGTTGTTTTTTCCTCCTGAATTTGCATTTACGTCATCTCACCAACCTGCAACCTGCCCTTCGAGCGTCAGCAGCGTCTCTTATTTGCATGCAGCATATTCCAGTGGAGATTGGCGCGTCACTCAGACGCTGTGATTGACACGGCGCTCCGCGGTGCCTTTGCCACGTTGTTTTTTTTTCTCGCACCACGAACAGACGGCGCACACGTGAACGGAGGGGCGGAGCCAAGCAGGCTGGAGCTTTCAGATACAGGAGGAGAAAAGCTGAAGTTTAAAACGACACTTTGTACTTTATACTCCTGCATAAAAAATACTACGTAAAACTTTGTTTTGATCCAGGTTCAGCCTGGGACGGCAGCAGATTTAGCTTTAACGATATATCGTCCCATAAATTATCGACGATAAACGATATTTTTGTCAATATTATCGAGACCAAAAGAACCACTTATGTAATGTTAATATATCACAATAATGCCAGTACGCACAATTAAACCTTTATCTAACATCAGAATGTCCAGAAACAGACACACACATATGCAGGGCGATACATCGAGGCCAGAAAAAAGCATCGAGCTCGTTTTCATTCATCGTGCGATTAATTGATTAATTGATAATCGTCCCAGCCCGAGATCCAGGTGTGGCAGCGGAAACAGGAAACTCGATGCGAAACGGTCGCAGCTCGACTCTACTTGGTTGTTTTGACGTCATGTAATTCGTATGTGAGAGAGTTCATCACACAATCAGTGTTAGACTTTAGACACAAAGATTTATGGGAATAAATTTACATCATCTGAAAAACTCCAGAAACCTTCAGCTCCAGAAGTTGCTGAGCTGCTCGGCCGACGGCGCTGACGTCCGGCCGCTTCCTGTCCAACGATCCACAATCAACGTGTGTCGGTTCCTCGGTCCGACTCGCCGGCCCCGTCCTCGCCAGCTCCGCCCCGAGCCGAGCCGAGCCGGGATGCACTCGGGCTGCTTTTAGCCGGGCGCCCAGAGGTAGCGCGCTCAGCAGCTCCTCACTGCTTGTTTGCTTGTTTTGTGCCTCCTGAAAAATGCATGTTACAGCGCCGGCGCCCGGCGGAGGACAGTGGGAGGAGGCGGCTCGGGACCTGCTGGCAGAAACACCAGCCAAGATGCAAAAAGACCTCCCACGTGGACGACATCGGCTCTCCAAACACGCGCGTTCATCAAATTTTCAAAGGAGGCTGAAGAACAAACTCGTTGCAACTTTCCAACAACCCCGTTTTGTTTTCCTCGATCGGCGCCGCGTTTCTGTCGTCCTTCCTCGCCTCGCCGGCAGTTTGTGACTCCTCCTCCTTTCCGGATCGTTTGTCGATCGAGCGCTGTGACATCTGTCGATGTTGTTGGCAATTACTGAGGAGGAGGAGAGCGAGGAAGGCAGATGAAATCGGGACGTGTTTTTTCCAGCCGAGTCGTCCTCGGCTGCCGTCCAAACGTCCCCTGACAAGTGTCTCTGCTGAAGACGTCTCTCGTGACAGAAACAGGAAGTCTCCCTCAGACTCTCGTTTCCCGGATCGATCACCTGCAGCGTCTCTCTGGTGGTTTGATCCTGGAAGTTACGGGACTCCAAGGACTCGTTTGGGAGCAGATGCTCCGATTCCTCCGTCTGCTAAACACATCTTTCCCTCGCTTGTTTGTGTCCATTAACTCTAAGTGCGATCGCGCTGTTGGCGCCGAAGATTACTGAGGACGTAACTGTCGAACGACGTCACGTAACAAGCGAACCGGATCCCGTTTCCTGTTTGTGTCTGCGAGCGTTCGACTGACGCGCCGACTTCCCCCTGAAACACGTTCGATTGTTGCTTTTTCTTCGGTTCTTCCACCAGTTGTTGGAAACTGATCCTGTCGTCGAGCAGTTTCTGAACTTTCACCCTTCAGAGCTTCGATAAAAAGCCCTTGGAGAACGGCCGTGGACCCCAGCGGGCACACGCCGCCACACCAACGCAGGCAGAAGACTTCAAAATAAAAGCCTCATCCTTCATTGCAGCCAAGAACTTGAATTTTGCTGCTAAGCAACACAAATTTTCTTTCAATTGTGCAGCTCCAGTTTCAAGAACATCAGCGAAGCCTTCGCCACTCCGACTCTGATCTTTGGCGTCCCCCCTCAAGGTCCCCGACCGCCATTTTGGAGACCAAAAGTATCACTTTAATAGACACAAATGATGAAGGGAAGAAAAAACAGTTCAAACAAGCTTCTAGATCCAACAGCAAGTCGCGTTTGACTCATTTGTGGGGAAAAAAAGTCCAAAATATTGAAGCTAAAACTTCACAAAGTTCCAGTGTGAGGTTTCCTGGACAGGAAGCGTCTCCGCGGCGTCTCCTCGCTGTAACTTCTGCGGCGAGCCGTCACGCCGGAGCGGAAAACGTTCCCGTCCGTCCGGGGCCGCCCGAAGTGTTTACGCTGCAGAAAGAAAACACTCGAGTGCCTCGAGGAGGAGGAGGAGGAGACGCTCGGCGCCTCGGAGGCGCTTTAGGGCGCCGTAACAAACGAGACACCTGAGCGGCGCGAGCGCCGTTAATGGCGGCTAAAAATATCCGCGGCGCTCCGTGTGAACGGGAGTTAAACTCCGACTGATCGCCTCCTTCCTGCTCGTGATCATTCGACGCCGCTCGGCCAAACTCCCCCCGACATCATGTCTATTTTAGCGCAGGAACAAACGGCTGGAAACAGGAAGTCGGCTGTGTCATCGTGTGGAGGAGGAGCTCCTCCTGTTTGTTTTCGTCGGGGCTGTTCGGCCGGTCAGTCGGGCGGAAAATCTGAATTTCAAACGCGTCGGCTTCGGCTCCGTCCCGTCTCCACGCCGTGTTTTCAAGGCGTGTTGCGTTCAAAGGCTGATACAATATGAATAGAAGCACTTCACAGCCCCCCCCCCCCTCCACCAAAAAAAAAATACTCCGAGTAACAAGGCGGCAGTTTCATCTATATTTATAAAAAAGAGAAACGCTTTGTTCTCGTTGGTTGGAGCTCAAAGTGCCGCTGCAGTAATTTCACTGACGCCTCCTCCCTGCTTCTGCTTTTTCCAATTTATTGTTTCACAAGAGAAATCAGTTTGCTGTGAAATGTGTTCACTCTCTCTTTCACCAGGCCAACATCAGGTCACCTCCCGTTAGATACATGACTCAGCCCGTGATTGTTCTGTTCACATTTTGAGATTGTTCAGACAGTTTGAAGTGTGTTCGCACAGTGTGTTGAAAGTGAAACTCACACGTGTAACTCTAAACGCATCCTTCCACGACACACACACCTTTTTTTTATGCCCAATTGTAAAAGTTGGTTATCTGATACTTTTGATTTCAAAGGTTGATCCATCACCACAGATTAAATTTGGTGCTTTTACTTTGAAAGTTTGAGTGAGACTCGCCTCGTTTTGCGACTTTTTGGAAGTTGGGAGAGATTTTCTTGTGAACGACAGACTGCAGTTCTCAGCTGATCCTTTACAGATTTCATGGTGCTGGTCAGAGAATGAAGCTCATCGGTTTAGTTCTGTTAATAAAATCCAGTCGTTGTTGAACTAATGAGGTACTTTTGGATGCAGGAGACAACCAGCGCTCCCCTGCTGAGGACCTGTTGAGCAACACAGATTCACTCTGTGACCAGTTTTGAATGAGTTTCTTCTCGTTGTGAGAACTGAAGCCGACTATAAACTCCCCCGTTGCCTCCGATGATTCACCGAGTCCCCTCTCCTCCCCCTCTCCTCCCCCTCTCCTCCCCCTCACCTCCTCCTGCTCTGCCCCCCCCTCCCCTCGGGATCCGAAACAATTTGACGTAAACTAATCGTTCCTCCCTAAATCCAGTCTGGCTCCTCTGGTGGTCTCGATCCCGTGGGATTGACCGGATCTCCGTCAGGAGTCTCGCTCCTCCTGTCCACTTCAGTCCGGTCTGGGCAGAGCTGCTTCTCTCTGTTTCACCTGTTTTAATGGGACTTTCACCCCTGGAACTAGAGTACGTACTGGAAAGACCACGTTCAGCACCGAACGTGACGTTTGGGAGATTAATGTCACGGAGCCGCTCCAATATCTCTTGGCGTTTTCTGCTCCGGAGGCACATCCAAAGCGGGAATTACCTGCGCTATGAAAGCGAGGCACTTAACACCGCAATTTGTCAGCGCGGTGTAATTAGTATATGATTACGCTCGGTGTTTATACTCGGGAGGTAATGGGATCCCGACTCCTCCGGCAGCGCCGCGGATCGCTTCCATTGTCGGAAGATCAACAGATCGGAGCGGTTTTTGTGCCTGTTTTGTCATTCGAAAAACGAGCTTTGAACGGTGACGGCGACAGAAAGCGAGCGTTAGAGGGGAGCGCGGGGGAAATACGAGCAACTCAACGGCACAATTTAGCCCTGATGAGCCCCCACGTCTCAGAGGGAGCGCGCAGACACGTCAACTCTGGGTCCCGTCCGACTCCGAAACTCAACCACAGTTTTCAGTCGTATTCATGCAGAAAGCCAGCAGCACTGGTGGCTGTGACTCTCCGATGGAAGCAGCGCTCGACACTTTTCTGGTGCTCTTCCAGTGCGCGGCGGCGTTTCTCTTGGCTGATGTGTGAATCTGTGCCGTTTTCTCTCTTCCCACAGAGTCGGAAACACGCCAACAAAGTGCGGCTGTACTACATGCTCCATCCTGTGGACGGAGGCTGCCCCGCCAAGAAGCTCCGAACGGACAACGTGAGTCCTCCTGCGCCGCGTCCCCGCCGGCCCCGGCAACGCAGATCCTCCACCGCTAATGGGTTTTCCTACACTTTCAGCAACACCCGCGTGACCACGCCCCCTCATCCCCCCAACCCCCCCCCCACTCCTCCTCCTCCCAGTGTGTCAGAATAGCTGACAGATAAACAGCCGCGTTTCGACGACTGTGAACAATGCAGCACTGACGTCGCGGGTGGCAAGCATGTGTGTGTGTGTGTGTGTGTGTGTGTGTGTGTGTGTGTATCTGTGTATGTGTGTGTGTCTGTGTGTGTGTATGTCTGTGTGTGTGTGTGTGCATGCGTGTGTGTCTGTGTGTGTTTGTGTGTGTGTGTGTATGTCTGTGTGTGTGTGCTCTCCCTATCATGCTAACTGGAAACACGTGACACATTTGTGTGTGTGTGTATGTCTGTGTGTATGTGCGTGTATAGGTGCGTGTGTGCGTGCGTGTGCGTATTGTGTGTGTGTGCGTGTGTGTGTGTGTGTGTGTGTGTGTGCGTGCTCTCCCTATCATGTTAGCTGGTAACACGCGACACGTTTGACAGACACTGTCATGTTTCCTGTTGTTTGCCGGCCGGTAAACGTCGGGCGTGTCGTTTGCGTGCGTCGCCCTCGGCGCCGCGTGGAAACACGGCGTTCACATGCGGCGCTGCAGGAGCGTCATGGCGGCTGATGTCTGTGTGAGGGGCGTGACGTGCTGCATTGTTTGTTTGCATTGTTTGTTTTGTTCCCTCCCTAAATAGATGTTGTGAGAGAGGTTCGATGCGTCTCTGTCACAGTTGTAACGACGATGGTTCACGTGACTGAGACTGTGGCTCCTCAGCAGGCTGCTGGTTTCACCAGAGAGACGATGAAGAGCGTTATCATCATCCTCTTAATGATAAACATCATCTCAACATCCTCTCAGCGTGTCGGCCGTGTGCTGCGCTCCTGCTCACGATGTGTTCAAGGACATATCAACAGCGTCGGTCACATGTCAGAGAAGATTATAGACTCCAGTGTTTGTGGTCGTGGCTCTAAACTGTCCTCTGTAGTCGTCCGTCTTTATGGACTGACGTCGTCCCTTAAATAAAACATTAGAGTTAAAACA
>JAUESF010041368.1:0-18345 GCA_032274765.1 Malacoctenus tetranemus | reverse complement strand
TGCTCTAAAAGCCTCTGCTGCTCGATACGTGTCCTTGGCTCCTGCTTCATTCAGCAGATTCGGAGTGGCACAAATTCATCCTCGCTTTTTCAAGCACGCCCGTTTCCTAAGGTCAAACAAGAGGGACGCGTGGAAAGAATATGTACTCGAGTGAACGTTTATATTGGCTCCCGTTCACTCGACAAGCTAAATTCATAACAGGAAAATTGCAAGAAGGAGCATGTTTACTTCCTTGGCCTGCTTGCTCAATGCTCTTTTCACTGTCTCATAAGGTTAACGGTGGAGGCCCGCCTCGGCGCTGGGCACGGGACAGCCGAGGTCAGCCGCACAGCTGTTATTTTTCTTTGGGAAATATGATCAAAGCATAATTGGAGCTAATTGGTTTTGTGTGATCAGTTTAACTACGTTTGGTAATTGCACGTCAACTGACACTTATTTAGTTTTTTAATCTTTTTTTGTGATTGCGCTCCAAGTCCACAACAAACATCTTGACTTTTTTTTTTTTTTTTTGGGGGGGGTGTGTGTTTAGAAAACACTTTCCAGCTCCGGTTCCAATGTTTGAGCTGCTTTTCAACTTTGAACTTGAACTGCACCCATCGCTCCTTTCAGCCCTTTTGCTCCTTGACCTCCTGGTTTCACTTATGTTTGTAAAAACAGCTGGGCTTCGCTCGGCGCTACACGCTCCTCCTAAAAGTTTTGCTATCTTCATGAGCCGCGAGGCGACAGCGTCGCGCCACGTGCACACACGTTTTTCCAGTCGAACAGATCGTGGCAAAAAATAATGTGCGGAGGCAAAGTTTTGGCACGGAGTCCCACATTATGCCAAATAAGTTGGCCAATTCTGCATTTCTGTCACGATGTCCTGTCACGGTTCGAAAAATAAATTTTCAGGTTGGAGCGCTCGATAATCCTTATTTAGAGGCGCCCGGTGAAAAGAAAACAACAGCCGTTTATTTCAAAGCATGCATGAAAAAAAAAGAAAACAAAAGGGAAATGATGGGTTTGCATGTAATAAGCAGTGTTTGGACCTCAGGTTTGGTTGGATTTGTTTGTCATCTCTGACACATTACAGAGACCGGTGGGAGGATTTCAGATAATGTCTCTTTCTGTGAAGTCTGAAACAATGAATGTTGAATTGTGTTTCCACTGCATTCACATAAAGAAGTAAATAAATGCACAATGGTGCAGGTTGGTTTTTTTTTGGAACATGAGTCTCATCGCTGCCTTCTGCTTATGTTTCTTTCATAAAGTGCCTTCCCCAACTTTCCTCACTGAAGTTCGCCGTACAAAGAAGAAGTGGAACTCCTTTGTGTGGCACCGGGGCGGCGGTCTCCGCGCAGGCTGCTCGGAGCAGCATCCCCCCGGTCGTGCGAGACGAGGCAGCGCCAGCGCACTCCAAACACACATAAATTCGGCGCGCAGGTGGATGAGGGCGGATGACGGCCTGACAACCGTGTTGATGCAATGCTCAGGCAGGACGAAAATATATCAACACACAACGCTGCCTCCATTTCAGACACAGGCCTGACGAGACGTAAGTAGAGGGGGGGCCTGAAGCTGTTTATTTGCATGGATCCGGCAAACCAGTAACATCCATCATGTCGTGATACGTAGGAACACATATTGTGGAGACTCAAGAAAAACCTCCATACTGAAGGCTCGCCTCTCTTTATTACACTTGTTTTTATCACATCGCACAGTTGCAAAAGTCTCTTATTGTCACATTGAAGAATGGAATTAAAGAAAAGGGCATTTTGAGTTTCTTGGGACTGCATTTCAGATGTGTTGCCCTTTTTACTGGCCTGACAGCAATAGTGCTATTTATCCACCAAAGAGTTCCCATGCAGGGACAACAGATCTGCATCAGTATGTGGTTAAAGGAAGAAATCAAAGCACACACAGATGACGGAGGAACCGGTTTTCTTCCCATGAAACGATGGTGGTGGTGGCACAGATTTGCGCCGCAGATGCTTCCAAAGCCTCCGCTGCCCCACACATGCGACCGCATTAGCGCACTCTGAGTGTTCTTAATTAATCCACATAATCAGTTAATTTGAGAGTCTTCGGGACGGCTCAGTCGATCGCACCGACTGCCAGACTGTCTGCTGATGCCCTGGGAGGCTGGAGGCAGTCAGTGCACCTTCTGTGCGCACCCTCCCCTCCTCCCCCCCCAGCTGCTGCTGCACCCCCCCCCCCCCACCTCCCACCCTTCATCCCACCAGATTCCAGCTATAAAACTGAGAGGCTGCTGGTTGGTGTCGATGCGACAGAAAGCAGGCGGGTGGGAGCCAGACATCAGGGTGTGAACGGATGGAGGGAGATGGAGGCGTGGAACGGGGGGAGAGGAGGGTATGAGAGGATTGTATGGGTGGTGAAAGCGCGCGGCAGGAAGGTGTGGGACTGATGCAGCAGAGAGAGAGAGAGGGAGGAGAGAGAGGGGAGTGAATTTCCCAAAAGAGAAGAAACGGAGGCATTAGGGCTGAAGCTGCACGTGGCTGGATTTCGAGCTGTGACACCAAACCCTGAAGCCAAATTAGCTAAGAGAGCAAAAAGTGCTCGTGTTGATGAGTTCCACTGCTCGTGCCCCCGTCTGCCTATTCTCATTACGCGCTGTTGTTGTGTGAGTTTTGCCTCGGCGATAAACACCAGGTGAGGATTTCGGCTTGGCCGACTCCGGCTGGCGAGACAGTGAGTCGCTCGGCAGCTGCGGCCACGTGCGCCCGTCCTCGTGGCCGTCGCGTAGGTGCACTCCACTAACCACGGCACCACAAACACGCGTGTTTGGGTGGGTGTCTTCTCAGAACACACACACGCACACGCGCTCAGAGGATCGCCACTACAGAAAGAGCCAAGCCAAATCATTTGAAGCAATTAGTATCAACCACGCCTGGAGAATGTTTTGCGAGAATGCTCTGTCAACACGCGTGAAGCTCCTGGGAGAGCTGAGCTGGAACAGCTTTGTGCCGCAACACCACCCCGACGAGGAAGACGAGATTAGAAGCAATTTTCGGAGTTGCTTCGCTCCAAGTTGCGACTCCTTATCTGCTGCTATCTCTCGCTGAATTCCCCTTCGCCCGTTCTCAAGGCTGCAAGTTAGCTGCACCTGACTCCAAAACACTGCGAGCCAAATGCTCGTCTTATGACTGCTGAATGTGACTGAAGTCATGAGGAGGGGAAGAAAACAGGAGATGCGCTGCGTGTTGGTAAAGTTTTCTTCAATGAGCGGGAAACTTTTCCCAGCTCCTCCAGCCAGCGCTCGCCACGCGCGCCTCCGTCTGAGTCCTCCTCTGTGACGCGTTCCCCTTCAAATCTGATCAATTAGCTCCACAAAAGTTACTTTTTCAATCCCAACGCCATCGCCTCATGCAACTTGGAGCATCGGGGACGTAAATGGAATGAAAGTCGCCAGTTGTGTCGGAGGCAGTGCTGTGATACGCGGCGAATTCAGCAGTTAGGAAGTGCAACGTTGGAGTGGCTCGTTTAGAGGATCCCACTGTATTTCTCCTCCTTCTCCGCCCGTCGGCAGGACTCTGACAGCTGAAGCCAGCAACACGATATCAAAGCACAGTCACATCCTGGCACTGGAACACGAACCCCCTTCAGAAAGCTACATCGCAATCTCCCCTTCCTCCACCCTCCCCCTCCCTCCCTCCTCCCCCTCCCCCATGGGGGGAAAGTGCAGTCACCGAGACAAGACGTTCGACTAATGCTGAGAGTCACATGAAAACATGTCAGTGATTGTACGAGTGACTTTTTCTCTTCAGAAATTACTTGAAGTGGGGAAAGAAGGAGGCGGGGGGAGCGGGCGGGGGGGGGGGACGAGGGTCGGCTCTCGGAGCCAATCAGTTGTAGACAACTCGAGTCTTATGCTGATACAGATGCGCGTACTGTACTGACAACGGCACTCTGCAAATAGAGTCTCTCTCTCTCTGTGTCTCTCTCTCTCTCACATCTAAATAGACACGCAGACTCTACCAGATCTGAAGCCCCAAACATGAGTCGTTCGACTCAAACACATCTTTTTCCGTTTAAACACACACCTGGGCGCGCAGACAAACAAACAGGTAGAGCCGACTCGAACACGCTGCGCCCTGGAGGCGGCGGGAGGAGGGGGAGGAGGGGGAAAGGACCCAGGCGCAGCACTTTCCTCCCGCTCGCGTCGCCTCGACACTCCAGGCTCGCAGTCGGTCCGGGTGTTCTGCCAGCACAGTTGTTGGCTGCTAAACATGATTGATCGCAGGATTTGTGTCTGCTGCATTAGCCCCGCACACCGCCAGCCTCCCGTGGCCTGCCAAACACCACGGCCGGCCTGTCGCCCATCAAAGGCCCTCCCTCAGCAAGAATCCTGAACGCTCCACTGAGTCGCTTTACAAACACTCACGACCCCCCTCTGCTTCCCCTCCGTCTCCTCCACCTTTCTATTCCACACACCCCCATTTGCCCCCACACCCACCCCCCTCCACCTGCTCTGTGTCTTCCTCCCAAGTCACTGCCACATGGAGGTGTCTGCAAGGTCGCAGGAGAGAAGAAAAAAAAGCAGAAGCGAGAGAGTCCATAAAATCTGCGCAGGAACCGGCGTCGCCGGCTGCTTTCTTCCAAACAACTTGTAAAGGAAGGGATTGTGGATCAAATTGAGGGTGAGGGGTTCCTCCCGGGCTGCTGAGGGAATACACCGACGGATGCGGTGAATAAATGGATGGCGGGGCTGCATGTGTGTAGGCGCCCAGGTGGAGTGTCGAGACATTCGTTTTCATTTGGAGTAATAACACTCTGAGGACCAAGAGGAGAGGAGCGTGCCGTGCCATCCATCTGGGATGGAGTTGTTGGCTTTCAGACTGGAGGGACTTTGTTGTTCCGTTACATATGTCTGGAGAGCTCGCCTCTTGTCCACCTCCCCCCCCCCCCGCAGTGCTGTGAGGACTCCACTCTAGATTGAAAGGAACAGAAAAATAAACAAGTGGCTGATATTTCTTCCCTTTTTTCCCATCAGTGTCAAAAGTCTTTGGGAAGTTCTCGAAAGTCTGAGCTCAGAAGAAAGTCTCCTGCCTGTGAGAAGGGTGTCGCAGGAAAGGTTCATCTCGTTTCTCACGCATCCGTCCTTCCTGCAGACACAAGTGATGTCTCTGACACAGAACCCCCCCCTCCCAAAATCCAG
This sequence comes from Malacoctenus tetranemus, assembly GCA_032274765.1. Lineage (NCBI taxonomy): Eukaryota > Metazoa > Chordata > Actinopteri > Blenniiformes > Labrisomidae > Malacoctenus > Malacoctenus tetranemus. The sequence continues at coordinate 13,190 of JAUESF010041368.1, read as the reverse complement.
ATCTTCAAATATTTAGTCAAGCCTCCACCTGTGTTAGATTGAAGACAAGCTCCCGACTAAAAAAAACCTAAATTGAATTTAAGGTGAGAATCTACTGGGAGAATGTCACTTGACGGAGCTAAAATTGGGCTCTCAGAGGCTTTTTTACTTGGGTGACAGGAGTGTTTTATTCCAACTTATTTGACGGGTTTATCTTGCCTGTCGAAAGCTCGCTGACTTTAAAACTTCGCTGGCACGGGTGGCGACACAAAGACGCGTGAACTCAGAACGAGACAGATTTATAATTGCCTGTACAGTCACGGACCTTCCTCGCTCCAAACCCCCGCCGCAAAGCCGAACGGAGCAGGGAGAAACTTACACTTTACTGACGGAGGCACCTGTGCAGCTTGGATGTTGATGTTTGTGGCGCCGCAGTGATGTTGAATATGTAAATTCTGAAACTGGCACCGCGGAGGAATAAATTACTTTGGTGATGGACAGTTTCAGCTTTTCTCACAACGCTGCAGATGTGATTTGTGGCAATTTTGGTACGTCTGTGTTCAAACAAATCCTGCTTTCAGACATGAAGTGCCAAAGACACAGTGTGGGTAATTGGCACCGCTTTGTTTGCAAAGGAAGTTTAATGACCTCCAGGAGATTTCATGAGGGAGCCTCAAAGGGTCCAGCTCAGTAGTCCCGCCCCTCAGCTGCCAATTACTGTAGTGTGGCAGTATCACTGAAGTACACAGGCATCGGGCACAGCGACGAGGCGAGACGAGGAATCGAACCACCAACCTTCGGACTACAAGAGGCCCCGCTCCAGCCAACGATTGATCTTCAATGATGCAAGTTAACAGAAACCATTTACGAAAGAACAACGGTGGCCGAATCATGGACCACAAGTGCAGGAGTGTGACAACAGTAACTTAAGCTTCACTAACTTTTTTATTACTGCACCAACTCCAGTTGAACCTGAGGGATGCACTGACATTATTTACAATGGAAAAGGTTTCGCTCCCCAAAAGAAAAAACAGACATGATTTGGTTAAATCCTGTTGGACAATCAGATTTGGATCTTCACAGAAAAACAGGTTCAAAGAGGCTCCTTGTTTGTCACAGCACAGATGTTGGCAGAAGGCAAAAGGACCGGAGCAGTTATTGAATCTGGAAACCCAATTTGGATGTATTTTTATCCAAATCAAGTCTAAATTTGGGATATTTTTTTGGGTTCATGCTGGAATAAAAACCAATTCGAGCTTTTTGGGGGCAAATTGATACTGATCTATCAGAGGAAGCTAGAGTTTCAATTGGAACTCAGGGACTCTCAACCGACCATGGACTGCATTGAGACCTAAAGAAACCTCAGTAATAACTAACACTGAAATGTCTCTCTCTCTCTCTCTCTCTCTCTCTGTCTCTGTCTCTCTCTCTCGTACGCACACACAGACACTGAACACACACATGTCCTTGTGCTTCAGCTGTTAGCAGCGGGACGCTAGCAGCTCATTGCTCACTGTGTCCTGGAACTGCCGAATAACACCAGTGCACACGTGTGCACCTTACCGGGAGGATTATCCTCCGTATGCTTTTAACCACATTCAGTATGAATATTATTGATTGCCCCAGTATGGCTCCGGTTTAATGCATTGGGGGGACATTACATTCCAGCAGCTAATTAATTATCAGCATGAATATTTAATTTGATATAGTGGAGAAAAAGGCAATTAGCCGAAGAGCTACGGCACAGATGTGAACATTCACATTTCCTGTGACCTCGGGGCAACACAAATGTTGGCGTCTTTAGTTTCCCGATATGAATTGTTTTCCCCTCCTCTGCAGAGGTTTTTTTTTTTAAATCTTTGCTTTTTTTCTGGCATCACAGCCTTCCTTGTCCCTGACTCTTGTGTCACAAACATCCATGCAGCGCAGCTTACAATAAATGCAGTAAACGTAGACATCTTTTGATAAAAACTAAATGACTTTTTGTCATCCTGCAGGGTGATCAATCACTTCTCCTGTTTTATCATCTTTAACCAGATTCACAGAGACACTCGATGTTTACAATTCAGTGGTGATACATATCCGTGGCTCATCGACATCAACATTTCTCGACTGTTGTTTACAGACTCCAATGAATGAAATGGAGGCAAACGGAGGAGCAACAATGAATCAACAGGGATTATTGACAATGTGGCTTTGACCAGGACTTGTTTTTGAAGAATTACAGTGCTGTGTTTCTGTCCTAAGGTTCTTTTTAGGTCGGGGGTGAGGTTAATAATTGGTGTGAAACTGGTCCATAAGGTGGGTCAGTGGTTTGTGCTGTCGCCTCTCTGCTGAAAAGTCCAGGGTTTGAACCCTGGCCAGTGCTGAGTTCACATTTTTCCTGTGCGTGCATGAGGTTTCCTCCTACAGTCCAAAAACAAACATATGGGATCAGTCGGTGACTAAATTGTCAATGTGTGTGTGTGAGATGGTCGGTCTCTCAGTTTGCCCTTTAACGAGCTGGCGGCCTGTCCAGGTGTACCCGGCCTTCAGCCAGCGTGGGCTGGGATTCGCTCCAGCACCCCCTGTGACCATTAGACGGAGAGGCAGCACAGAAGAGGAACGAATGAATGAATGAAAATAACAAGGAGCTCTGAACCTCTGGAATGTGATTTGTGTCTCGTGGGACTGATTTGGACAGCGGTGAATCATTCGGAAAAAAAAGACAAATTGATACTTAGTTGTGAGTGATCGGGTGGAAGGTAATGTGAGAAAAAAAGTTGGCAAAGTTGGAGCAAGAGGAAGGCAGATTCCAGAGGTTCTAATAATAGGAACAAGAGTAATTATCAAAGAACAACAATCCACAGCACCAGTCAACATTTGCCTACAGAATTTATAGGAGGGGGGGCAGCCGGGCAGGGAACAAATGAAAATAGGTCAGGAAGAACCCAATCAAAGCCATAATATATCTGTGGCCACTGCTCCATTTCCAATGTGGAATTCTCAAGAGGTGCGTTAGATTTATATCCTGGGGAGAGAAATGGACGGCGTTGAGCCAGGCGGGCGCACGCGCTGTCACCGTCGCAGGCAGCCGTCCTCAATAAACCTGCGGCATGTAAAATATGGCAAAGGAAGCCTGCTATCATTCCAAGGCGGGTATCACCGTTGAGCAACTTCAGTGAATGAGCGGGGCGCGAGCGCGCGTGTGTCTCATCCCACACTGAAACGCTGCTACATCCTGCAGACAGATGGCTGCAGAGGCTGGCGGTGCCAGACAAGAGGCTGTGTCACATTCAGATAGTCCAATTAGGCCACGGATTCCCAGGTCAGGACAGATGGAGAGCCAAGGATGTGAGCGAGGAGTGAAACAACGACCGTACAGCCACATCAGTCCCTCCTTTTTTTTTTTTTTACTACAAACACACACACACACACACACACACACACACACACACACACACGGAAAATGGACAAAGTGAGGCCTCTCATTTCCACCTATTGGCTGCTTTTGATATGTCAGGTGATATTTACCGCCTGAGGCCCTTTTATCATCACCGCTTATTAAATTCCTGGAGCCAGTCAAACGATGTCTTGGGTGCTTGGGCTCATTAACTGTTCTGCGTGACAGCATTTTTATCACTCATGTTCAAAGAAGGAGGAAAAAAGCGATTGTCCACACACGACCACTGAAAGGCTGCGGGGGACCAGCAAGGCAGCGAACATGTTGAACATGCACACAACACTGTGTCAGTATAGACCAACAACAAACGCATCAAATAAAAGCCTTTGTGGAAACTTAAAGTATTGGTGCACTATAGGTATTGCCTTCATTCTGAACTCATGGAGGTAAATAGTAAAATTAGTCAACGTGCACACGAATCAGCTTTAACGATGGATTGGGCCCATAATAAAGTGAACTTAATTGCAGCTCATATTTCCTGTTTATAGGTGGGATTTATAAGGAAGTAAGCAAACAAGTTCCTAAAGTTGATGAGTCGGAAGGAAAATAAACAGAGATGTGAAAAGATTAGGAAAAAAGTTCCGAGAACTCGCTGGGTTATAAAATCTCCTGACCTGGACCTCCAGTTGGGTGTTGAATGTTCAGCTGATTGGAAGGGAGAAATAATCCTTATCGAGGAGCAGGAAGCTCAATGACACACACGGTCCAGTCGGAACCCATCTCTGAACATACAACTGTGAATATCTTGTCGCTCGGCGTTGATGGTTGATGGGTGTGTTCTCCCAGCAAATGATGCTTTCCTGCGAGGTGCGGCGCAGCTGTTTAGGAAGGTACTAACCGCTCTATTAGGTGTGTGATCAAGTCAGATATTTCTCGACACCGACATCTCGTCACGCCGCGTCGGCTTTGGCAGCAAAACAAAAGGCCCCCAATTAGCTCCGCATGATCCGACGGTGCGTGTTTGTGCTCGGTGGTTTATAGCTTTTCAGTGACTTAGATGACAGCGCTCTGGGTTCCTCTTCAGGGTGCCGACATGAAAGCTGCCGCGTGTGGAGAATATAGGCTGATATTTCCAGATCTTCATGTCCCAGTTTCTTTTTTTGTTGTTGGGGTTTTTTTTCCCCTCATCAAATATGTTGGGAATCACAGGATGATTTACTGTAACTGGCATTATGAGATAACAGGCATCCAAACTTCACTTTTTGAGGGAGCAGTATAGCGTTTGCCTCAATAATTCATATAATAATAATGAATAATTAAAACACTTTACACCCATGTGGTCAACAGTGGTTTGAGTTAGTGGGTCAGTAACTCACTCTGGAAGGTTCCTGTCCGTCAGTTGAGATAATATGGACGACTGAGGTTTGGGGTTTGTGGGTCACTGAAGTCTCTCTGGTGAAACTTTCAAAGTAAAAGCTGTTCCAACATATAGGCTACATACAGTAAATATGCTGCTGCTACTCATTATCTTACTTTTGCACAGTGAACAAAAAGTCACACCAACCTTGAATATCACTGACTTATTCGATGTTTTGTGTTTTTGGTTTGTTTTTTTACCATGCAGTTTTTCAGCACAATCCACTGTGAGTAACTGAGAACATTCACATGATCAGAATCAAAAGGAAGCTCATCGTGCCATTCCTCAAACCCGCTGGCCTGAAAGAACCTCCTGTATCACTTACTAGCTCCTGTGAAGCACATTGTCGTACTGACTGCCACGGTCAACTGCAATAAAATCACTTTTATTAACCGCAGTAAAAAATAACGTCTTCGGGGTTGCCGTGGCATCAGCACTTTTCAATTATGAATCAAAATGATGATACAGGTTGGGGGGGGGGGATCTCCACGCTCCTCAAAAGGGCTTTCACAATGTCTGCATTTTTTTCCCAATGTCTCCTTTACAAATAGGCAAATTATTTCTCTTGCAGCACTTTTTGCTTCTGGGGCTCAGCTCAGTAAATACGCAAGTAAATGCGAAGCAAATATCACATGTGATTACAGTGTTGATGACACACAGGCAACGTAAATAAAGGGCGATTCAGCAAAAGCAGTTTGAATTAAACACGCAGGTTTGCCAGCTTCAGCATTAGTCGCGTAAGTGACCATCACAGAGCAAATTGATGTATGTTGAGGCCAAACCATCAATAACAAGAGGAGCACAGCTAATGTGTAATTATCCAATACAATATGCAAACGTGGTGAGGCATTTACTCTTACATAATGTGTGTGTAGTTTATGTTTTCTGGCGGTCTAATGAATAAGAAAAGGGCTTTCATGGGCAGTCTGGATTTTTCTGCATCCACAGTAAAGAACAAAAGATGCTGACACAAAGTCTGGTGGTGCTGAGGTACAATCAGACCTTCCTGAGCTCGGTGGTCCGTGTGTGACTGAGTGGAAGCAGGCTGATGAAAGGCTGATTCTGAACCTGCTGTTAATTTGAGGGCTGCCATGACGCTCAGGTGGCACATCGTGATCTACCGACATCCCACAACCACGTCTACACTGGCGTGTTCAACAGCCTGGGCCGGATCCCCTGCGCCAGCTTCTACCTCAGACAGGCTCATTAAGAACCATGCAATTAATGACGCCATTATCCATTCACCGCTGAAGCCAGGTCGCTCCTCCCTCCTCCTCCGGTGGAATTTGCGGGGATGGTCGCCCTCTCGGCCACGCTTTGGAGGCAGACGGGCCATTGCTCTCCGAATTTATCGAGCACAGTATCAGCAGGAGCTTATTGATGCGACAGCTTGTTTGTAACTGTGAGCTACCTTCCTTCCTGTCCATAAGTTATCTGTGAGGGGTCGACAGATGTCAGACACCCTGAAGGGAAACTTGTTCAGTACAACAAGTTCTTACATCATCCATAAAGGTAAAAAATAAGAGTTGAAATTTGAGAGGGGGTTTTATTCGCGGGAATATTTATTATGTGGAAGAGATCAATGAGCCACAGCGGAACAAATTCAACATTTTGTTCACAGTATCAGATGATAAACAAGTAAACATTTTTGAAAAATCAACTTTTTCTTTCATTGACTGAGATTTTGTTTGTTTCTGCCTCTAAAACTCTCTTGCAGCCATTGTTTTTGTTTCCCTTCAAAAGAGAACTGGACTGATTCAAAAGGGAAAAACAAACAACAAAATAAACTAATTAGCTTTGTGCTTGTTTGGTTTTTGTGGGAACATGTTGACTGAAATAAACTTCCATTTTGTTTTTTTCAGAAAGAAACAACCATATTCATTAGTTGCAATTACTGACAGCAGATGATGGAACAAAACATCTGAGCACGCGCATGTCATCCATAATGAACGCTTGCTCCTCTGATCTGTTTTGTATGTTGTGCTGTCAGATGTCAACATCTGTTCCATTGTTGCACAAATGGTATATTTTGGGTCCCTTTCTGGAGAGCTGATGAGGGGTGGAGGGGGAACAAGAATGATAATGGAAAGTGAGACATCCAAGGTGAAGAAGATGGATGATAATGGCAGAGTGAAAGGAACAGAATATGTGAGCGGGGCACACAGAGAGCTCGGGAAAAAAAGTGGAATAAGAGCGAGAGAGCTTCGAAAAAGGAGCGAGAAAAACGGGGGACCTGAGCCGTTTGCTGCAGGAAATGAAATGAGCCATTTTGTGCCGCGTGTGCATGCACAAAGATTCACAGTAGAGAGCCACCGGCGGGGGGTGTCAGAGGGTGAATGTGTGAGGATGTGAGAGCCAGAGTGAAGAACACATGCTGGATGTATGAAAAAGAAAAAAAACCCACAACAGTCCAACAAGTGGAACAAAAAGTGGAAAGAGAACACGAGATGGACGCTGAGAGGTTGGAGGGAACAAAGGGAAACAAACCAAGAATCAAGGACCTAGCGAGACATGGAGACAAAGCACTCGGAGCTGATGTACAAACAGAACAAGAGCCTCATCCTTGTACCCGTCTGACAAAGAACTAATTTGTGTTTTAAGGGTGCAGCCTGTCGCCGGCTTCCCTGCACCGCTCCCGCACGCGGCTCATATCAAGCAGAAGTGCTGGCAATTTACAGTCTGAGAGCTGCCAAGAAGTCTTTTCACAGCTGTGTCTGCTCCTCTGCCGAGCTGCAACTCTGATGTCGCAGCGCTTCGCACGTATGTCTGCCTGCCTGGTTTTATCGCCACGGTTGCGCCAGGTGTGTCGGGGGTCCTCGGGAAGCGAGAAAACGGGCGTGGACGCGGGTCCGGGGTGGCGGCACACTCGGCTGTGGTCAGCAAGCTTGGTTTAATGACGCGTGACTACAGACACAGAGCAGGTTATCGCTCTGGATGCTTTCTGCATTCAGCCCAGCACATTTGTGTCTTGGGATTTTTGTTTTCCTTGTTTTTTTGCAGTTTTTTGCTGCTGTTGCCTTCGAATTACTTTGTGAATCAACGCTGCAAAAACTTGTCTCAACATGGTTTTTATCGTTTTCTTTCATCATTTCTGTCTCCTGTATGTTTATGACGGAGGTGAGACGACCTCTCCTTGGAGGAAGCTGTTGGTTGAAATCTCCCAGGAGGCCCAAAAGCCTGAGAAAATGTTTCTCAGCACAGTTCTCAATTCAACCAATCGGCCTTCTCCTTATCACTGTCACGAATTCAGTGTGTGGAGAGGAAATCTCTTCACATTAAGGGTGCACTTTTAATGACAAATATATTCATCATATTCGAGTTACCAAAAAATGAATAACAAGGTCATTTTGACCTGTTTGACTGCATTTTGTGGACGCATCAGCTCAGGAAAGTGGTCAGGGAAAGTGTAATCATAAGCTACAATTTTCATTTTGGACGCCAGGACGCACTGCTAACATAACTACTCTTAACTTCGACCTCATTGTGATGTTACATGTATTGGACAACATTCATCTATAATCCTCTCTGCAGCATATCGTCGTAGAAACATACCATTAGATAAATCTTTCACTGAAGCGTTTGCAGACTGCTACAGGTTGGTTTGTGGGTGTCAAAAAAGTAGGTGGAGGCATGAGTGTGATCTCCTAATCCACAGCATGACTTCTAATTTGCATTAAAAATTTTCCCTTCTGGGGCTCTCCTTGACTATTTTTGTGAGATATGATAAGCAGGTCACAGAAATTATCAAATGGGTTTGTGTGGGGGGTGGAGGTTGGGGGGGGGGGCTGCTTTTGGCCAATGACATTGATCAGTGCAAGGTCATTACATGTGATTTAGGCCAGCACAAAATTAGGACCCAGCAGTCACAGTCTGTCACTTTACTTCCTCCCCCTCCTCCCTCTCCCCTCCCCATACCGTGGTTCTTTCATCTCCCCACGTCCCCCATCTTCGTCATGATATCTCCATCTCTTTCCCTGCCCCCACCTCCCACCTCCCTGCCACACTGCCTTCAGGATGTTGGAGAAGTGTTTCAGCACTTGAGAGAGTCGAGCTCCGGACCCACGGGGACACATCAGTCACGTAATGAATTCAGACCAAGGGTAAAGATGCCGAGCCAAGGGAGAGGGGAACTTGTTATCTAACCAAAGACCACTCGATGGGCGTCTACGTGTGCATCTGCATATTCCGTCCTTCTTTTCCATTTTAATACAAATTACTTTAAGCTTGATTTATCCGAACGGCTCGACTGAAGAAGTTATTCATGAGAAACTGGCTCCGGTTGGGCTTGTTTGTTGCTGAAGGAAGGATCTGTGGGGATGAAGAGGGGGAGCTCATGGCTTCACTCATGTGGACTGGGGGAATTGAGGAGGGGAAACATTAAAAAAAAGCCCAAAAGGAGGAGTCATCACTTCAGCTGCGTTGCTGTGCCTCCTGCACTTTAGCAAGAATTAGGTAGTAAAGCGAATGCAAATGATTATGTGTCCAATGTGCTGGTTTGCTTCCAAATCCCGACTGAAACATCGAGGCTGCTGCCAAATTATGTAAAACCCTTCATGTAAATCTCAGGTAATCACATTGTAGCTTATAAACGGCTTTTGTCGCACACAAGTGGCCAATTCATGATGTCATGGAAAAAAAACCCGGCATTACACAAGTTTTTATCTGACAAATTTGTTAAAGCAGCAGCATTAGAATGAGAAGACAAGTGCAGTAAGAGGCTCAGTGCACTAATCCCTTCTTATTCCCTGTATATAGTGCTCACCTCTGAGGTACCGAAGTGAGAACCAGAAGTGTATGAAATATTCAAGATGTAACCAGCTTCGCTTATGATCGAACAGCTGCTGGTAACACGACCGCTGATAAAGTCATTCATTGTGATTCAACCTGATTTTACGAGGTGCCAGCAAACACATCGTCCTTCCCAGCAGTGTCTTCATGTATCGGGGGGTCCGGCTCTGATGTCCACATGTGACGTCAGCATCAAATTTAATGAAATTCGAGCCAAGATTAGAGTTTTTCAGCTATTTCCAGCTTGGACTTGATTTGGGAGCAGAGATGTTTCATTTGCACCGTAACAAAAGCCTTCTCGCTCACTCGGCTGGATTCTACGATATGTTTGCGATTCGACACTGAGCACACGAACCGGCTTCATATCTTTGATTTTGGTGCAGCTGCAACAGCATCTATAATGTTTTGTTTTGGCTTAATTAGCGTCTCAGTCTGTGGGAGCATCTCTCAGGATTTCATGTGCATAAGATTCTGCAAGCAAAAACTGAAGGTTCTCAGTGTAAATAAACTGTGTGCACAAGGAGATGGGTTTCAGTGGGGAAACTGGCTAAAGTCATACTTTTCATTGAAGTTGGTTTTCTCAATATGCTGCATCAAAGAAAAAACTTGCCGGTTGAAGTTTCTTTTATTCTTTTTCGGACCGGTAGCGAAGCCTTGCTGCGGTGTGTTCAGTGGGAAGTCGAAGTCGCCCGTGCGTCTCTGCCGGCTGCAGAGGCTCCAGTAAACTGGCACCTCGGACGGGGAAATTTAAGCTCCAAGATGGATGCTGGAAGGCGAGAAAGCGTCTGAACCAGCTGCTTGCGGCTCTCCCCTCACCAGCAGCGTCCGGCAGGAGTGTTTGTCAGAGGTTCAGTTTGACCGGAGCGACAAACTGCGCGGCGCAGGTCTTCTTCTTTGCACAGAAACTTCTACATTAGTCACGTCTCTCCTCTGTCTCTCTCTGGTGGCGCCGCAGAACTTATTGTTCATGCAGCGTCAGACGTGGCTAACACCAGTTCTTTGCATCCCGGATAAAGTAAAAACAAGATACAATTAGACAAATGAATACTATCAATACTCCTGTTGCTAATAATCTGGCAGTAGCAGTTTTGTGAGGTACTCTTAATGGCAGTTCTCCACTGGTTCCACTCACACAAACATCTCGGTGGTTACTGATCGATTTCTGCCCTTTATCCGAGTCCCTTTTTCCCCAAACCACAGTCCTGTTTTGAAATGTTGTCTTATCAAACTCGCCTTTTTCTCCTCTACTCTTTTGATGATGTTCTGGAGACCAAGATGTGGTTTTTAATCGATACTTCAGCGACTGTCCACCATCATCACTGCGAATACAAAAGCTCACCTCGAAACCATCTGCTTTCTGCTTTGAACTGAAATCTCGTGTCAACTTTAAAAGCATTTATCTCCTTTAAGATGTTTTGTCGCTGAAGTGCCTGACAAGGTGCAACCAGTGCCTCTTGTTTGGACTGATAAAAACCTCATTATGTGCTATTACAGGAGGAGACGGAAGAAATGAAGAGACAAACAGAGGCGGACTTTGTCGGTCCGTCTTTTTCTCGCTTATCTTCTCTCCTCTTTCACGTTTCATTTCCTTATCTGCGGTGAACAGATGATGGACTGGGTGAAGTATAGTTAATGTGTGATGTGAAAAGGAGCTTATTTTCACATCATGACAAGATACAACATTATACTAAGTCGCGTTTGAAACCCTGTACACGTAAAGCACAGTCTGATAGAACTGCTGTCCAGATGGCTCGCAGCGAGTAACTGGTTGGTGCCATTTGGTCATTTCTCCATCCTGGACGGTGACACACAATAATGCCTGCTTCAATGTCAATGTTTTTTTTTTTTCAAAGAATGCGAACAATGAAGCGTATTGAGATTCACATGAATAAACATCAAAAACCACAACATGGGTTATTAAATGCACTTTCAATGAACCTCACAAAAAAAGGGGACAAAGGTTGTTCAGCTTTTTCTGCAAAAAAAAGGCAAAAGAAGTCTTTCCACATTCATGAACACACAATGCTCCTGGGTGGAAAAAAATGGTGAATGTGGGATATTTTTGTAGTTTGCCAGCGAGAGACATTGGAACACCAACCTTCATTAGCCTGGAGGGTCTCGAAAAAGAGCAGTTGGACTCCATAAAGGCAGTGGGCTTTATGGGGGCAGAGAGTGGACAGACACACACACACACACGCACACACGCACGCACGCACACACGCACGCACGCACGCACGCACGCACGCACGCACGCACGCACGCACGCACGCACGCACGCACACAGCCATACAGTCAAATGCCTCCATTTCCCTTCTTTCACTCCTTTATCTAAACATCTCAAACATCTTTGGTGACATAAGTAGCCCACTTAACACACGCAGTGTGAGTGACGTGTTGTGGATACACTTTTTCTCAGTTAGTAGTTTCCACCTGTCGTGTGCATGTTGGGTTTCTACTAAATGACCTCCCAAACTGATGCTGTAGAAAACGGTCTTTGTGTCTGAACTCCTACCAGTGAGAGGACACAGCCGTCACTCCCCACCCAACAGCCTCACAGAAGCACATCCTTCTGCTTTTGTCTAACTTCCTAATTCTCAATCAAATGGTATCATCACAAAAGCTGTTTTCCACTGAGTGTCAATCTAAATTTTAATTAAGATAAACCAGCAAGTTTTTTGCGAGGGGGGGATTTATTCTCTGGGCTGCCCGCCCTGTGAAAACATGCAAGTGGGCCAGGGTGGAGAGGAAAAAAAAGAAACGTGGCATAAAGCAATAATTATGATGCAGAGGACCACATAATAGTCCTTCCTACTCAGCCCTTCCTTTTGAAGACGGCTGAACTGTACAGTGAATAGCAATGAAAGAATCAATGCTCGTCATTTTGGGCCGAACCTTAGAGCAATTCAGCCTTTGCTGCATGAGCAGCTCGGGCACACATCACTGTCAGACAGCTGATTTCAGCTCTTTTAGGGACACGTTACTTTAACGTCTGCCAGCTGGTGTTACCGCACGCGACGCGACAGGAGAACCTTTGTTTTACGGGGATTTGTCAGGGGCAGGAAAAGCTGTGAGCGGCAGTCAATACAACAGCCAAAGATAAAGGATGCGCATGTAATCTTTCACACAGAGGAGACAAAGGGTTGGAAAGGAAAACAAAAGAGGCTGAAACTGACATGGAGTAGATTCTTTTTTTTTTGTTTGGAGGGAGGAAGAGAAGCAAGATAAAGACAGAAAGGGGCAAGGGAGCTGAACACTATTACTTTCTCAGGTCTCTGTCTCCATCCATTCAAAGAACTGTGTGCGTTCCAGCGAGGAGAGATGGCAACTCGATAAGGTGTGCAGGGAAAAAAAAACAAAACAACAAAACAAAGGAGAAGCATCCAGGAGGAGAAACACACAGTTCTTGAGAAGGAAAAATGTTGAAATCAGGGAGAAAATCTTCCACTCAAGATAACCTTACTGTGGTTATTGGATTAATCGTTATTTCGTCTGGTGTCACACTCGACTGAGCAGCTATTAAGGGAGACGGAGCACAAGAGGTCCATCTACACACACACACACACACACACACCCACCCACACACACACACACACACACACACACACACACACACACACACACACA
>JAUESF010041206.1:0-18373 GCA_032274765.1 Malacoctenus tetranemus | reverse complement strand
CCGACACTCACACAAACACAGTCTGTTCACCCGCTCTCAGCTCAGCATGCGCTCAGTGCCGAGACAAGACGACCTCCGCAGAGGGCTCCATGATCGGCCTGAATGATGACACCAATCCAGTTATTCTTTTCAGCGGCAAACAGTGGGACGGTCCCCCTGTCTCTTTAACACCTGTTTGACGAGGCTAATGACTTCCGTCCCGGCAATCAGTGCAGGCGAGCCTGCGGTGCGTGCACGCGCGCGCACGCAAAGTTAAACTCAAAAGAGGTGCCTGCGGAGCTAATGAGCGGCTCCCTGCTGCTCGGGCTGTCATGGCGGTGGAGGGAGATAATGTCAATATTAACTGACCTGTCATAGCTGTGGAGTGCTGGATAATGCAAACAATGGCAAAGAGGCTGCGGATAGGTATTCCAGCAAAGCTGCCTGTGGGACACTGATGAACATTGCGGTTATTATCGTCCCTTTAAGTGCTTTTCACCCGTCAACACGGAATGTTGTTGCTGTGTTTCTGTCTTTTCTGATAATCGCGTAGGCACAGCTGCTGCATCCAGCTCGAACACATCATCATGGGTGCTGCAGAGTGTTTCCACCAATATTGCACGGATCTGATGTCCAGAAACATACGAAAGGACAATATGGCGTTCGAATCAAGGCTGCTAATGTAATAAAAGACCAAGGCGATGCTGAAGCAATAGAAAACCAGCTAATGCACCGATTGCATGTCGCCTCATGCTTGTGTGCTGGCTTTGATTGGTGCACAGGAATTACTGGGCTGTCTCTTCGCTGCTCTTTTGCTGCCTCCTCTTGTTTTCTCCACATTAGTGGGGAAAATAATTACAGAGGAAGACATCACATTAAAAGCTAATAAACTGGATGAATAGAAGTTCACTTTTCTAATCGAACACACTTATAATCGCTGCACTGGATGCCTCCCGAGCCTCCGTGTGTGTGTGGTTTATTGTTTAGTTTCATTGTAGCCCAGGGTGATGCTGCATTCTTGCATTTCAGGCGAAGGGAAACGTGATCCCCTCTTTCCCCGAAAACCAGTGGCTCCACCTGTTATCCAAGCCATCTCCCGGGGCTAAAGGAGAGGGCGAGGGTGCACCGAGAAGAAAGAGCAGGAGCGAGGGTGAGGTGAGGGTAGCGCGAAAGCCTTTCATGTGAAAAAAGAGGAGCGAGCGAGGAAATGAAGAGAGAATTGTAAGGAGTTAGGTCACACCTGTAGAGGACTCAAAGAGACAGGGAGGGATATGGGGATAAGTGTAACACCGGTGGGAGAAAGGGAGGAATCGCCGTGGAGAGGGATCACTTTTTAGTGAGTCGAGCAAGGGTGTGAAAATCACAGTCTAGGCTTTCAGGACTCTTTTATGGAGGGAGAATGAAGAAAAGTAAGTGAGAGAGTCGGGCCGAGGAAAGCTATTGAAGTACGAAAAGGAAGAATATAACCGACAATTTCAGGGTCAGTGTGTGGACCGGGCAGAGAAGGGCGCGGAGAGAAATCCAAAACGAATAGCTCCCGCGGTGCACTATTGGACGTGTCCGCGGGTCCATCATATTTTTTTTTTGTTTGTTTTACTTTCTTTGTGCATGTGTGTGCTTGACCTCGGAGCCCCTGCCGGGTGTCACCCCCGTGGAACAAAAAAAAAATAAAAAAAAGAAGCAGGGAGTCAATCTGGAGCTCCGCCTCGTGTCGGGGCGGCCTGCTCCTCATGTGTCCGGCCGCAGCGCTGCGCCTCACAGCGGGCCTCACAGAGCTGCTCAGGGGGATCGCACTCGGAGCTCTTCTCCATGCACCTGTAATCACATACAATTACCCAGCATCACACTGCGGAGGTGGGGGCGGGGAGGGAGGGGGGAGGGAAGACAGTGGGCGCGCTGTACAGCCAAGAGCCAAACCATGAAAGCAAAACAAACAGGGGAGACATGCAAGGCAGAGCTCCAACTGCTCCGATGTAAAAGCAGATATCACAGAAACATAAACAACCGCTTAATTAGTATTGCTGTGCATGTCTGCTCTCGCCCTCATGGGCCTGTAAGAGCATGTGTTCCTGTATACACTTGCACACGAAGGTTGCCTGGGGGCACTCACTGCAGGCGCTTCCACAAGGTGTGGACGGTTTTACAGAGATCTTAAAGAAAAGTGATGCTGTGCCCTGAGGGAAACACACCAGGAGCTTTAATTTCTCTCTTTTCCATCCTGCAACATCTCTCTCTCTCTCTCACAGCCTTCCCACTTCACTGCCCTTTACTCATCATCCTCCTCAAAAACTCACTTCTCTCCTCACTTTCATCCAATTCCATCTTTTCACCAAATATAAATTTTCTCCTCCCTGTGGGGACGACAAACATAGAAGCTCTTCATTTTTTACCCCCGCATGCCTCCTCTTCCATTACTGCTTCCGTCCCCGGCACCTCAGACACACACGCACACACATACACACACACACACGCACACGTGGCTGCGGTTGTCATTTAGTCTGGTACGCGACTGCATTCTCTATAAAAACAACACAGCTTCACAACTGAGAGGAAGCGTGTCAGGTGTTAAAAACGGTGTTCCATTAGTGATTCAAAAAGACCTTTAGGAGCGCTTTCATCGCTGTAGGGCGCTTGGTTTACAGGGAAACAGTCATTCCGAGAGCACCCGGGAAAAGAATCACAATTCAGTGCCACAAAGACGCGTTTGTAAGCACGTACGGCTGTCTGGAGGAAGACCGGAGGTATTTCTCCTCATTTGGATGACAATTAATATGAAAAGAACCTATTAGAAAGTCGTATCAGTGAGGTTGAAAAAGATCCGCCAGCAGGCAGAAAGAAGCCCTTCAGCATCCTGACCTTTAATCGCCGATCCATCCCTTCCACTTTCCACTGCTATTCATTTGTTTAGTGTTAATTACTGTGCTGGGCACGCTTCCATTAAACAGGATCACTGTATTGCTCAATTTCTGTTTGTTGTCGATATTTTACCACAAACTACAGTCCTACACGACTCCAGGACCGTATTCAACACCCCATCTATGAGTGTTTTACTGCTCTGAGTAGAAGAAGATGAAAATCCAGAAGCTGAGATTCAGGTTTGCAATACAAACCTAAATGTGGGCTAAGCAATGTCTTTTATTGCTTCCTTTCATCCTCAGGTGGACAAAGTGTCAAGTCATCAAAGACAGGTAATAAATACATCAGACGCTGGTTTGTGTTGCAGGTCGACCCGAGGATGGGCCCCGCCCCCTTCACTGCACTCACCTTTCTCTCAGACGGCGTGTGCCTGGATCTTACTGCAGACCCGATCCCTTTGGAGGACCTGACCAGGAGTGGTCTTCCCCTGATGGCAAAGATTTAACAGTCGTTAAATCTCCCTGAGCAGTTGTACGAAGGCTGTGAAGAGCAGCTGCAGAGGTGCTGTGGCCGCACCAGGCTCTTTATGCTCCCTGAAAGAACTCGTGAGTGCTCTCTCTTAACTATGTTAACTATGACTTGAAAAATGTGCAAATGTATGTGTAGTCCTCCTCGATTTTTCCTTTACAGTAAAGCGCATTTTATTTGCTCACTTGGTTCTTCAACTGAGCAAGCCTTCAGGGCCATAATTGTAATAATTGCACAACTTGTAACTATATTGCAGGTGTCTGGACAACATTTATCTTATTTATTAAATACACCATATAGAAAAGTCTGTAGTTTAGAGAGACGGCAGAATGTGCTTCAGCTGGAGAGACCTTATGATAAAGAGAAGGGAGACATGTTGAAAAAAGTCTGCGCTGCAACTGTTTCCAGGAAAGGACTGATGTGTCGATCACTGTCAAACACCTTGCTGGATGTATCTCACTTTAAGCTCCTTTTTTGCTCCTTTTTTCTCTGAATTATCTATATGTCTCACTTGTCATGACTGTGGCCTTTGATAATAGTTTACTTATGATGAGATGATCCCATTCATTTTGTCTTGGTTGATTGTGGAGTGGAGGGGTCTTCTTGTTGGTTCTGTGTGAAACACAATAAACATTTACACCCCCCCCCCCAGAAAAAGAAAGAAAGAAGAGAGAGAAAAGTCAGATGCGTGCTTTTATCAGAGGAGTGTGCTTGTATTTTGGTGAAATAGAGGGAACCGCGTATCCCCCCTCCCCCCCTGTTTCTCCTGCCGTCATTCAAGCGATACATGCAGCCATGACTTCGAGGTTAGAACACATGGTGAACATGCTTGCACCTGGCTGAGCTGGTCACTGGTGCATGTGCACCCCTGACATGCTTGCTGGATGCACATCTGTCACAGCTGTACAACAGCAGTACCTCCCCCTAACCCCCCCCCCCACACACACACACACACACGAAAATGCTTCACCGACTAAGTGAGCAACACACACAGGCACTGAGAGTGACAGTTGTGCTTCTTTCAGCATATATAAAGAGAGTGGATGAAATGTATCAGCGAGACATTATGCGATTTATCACTTGTTATTGTCAGTGATGTGCATTCTCTATGCAGGTCCTAACTACACACTTTGTGTTGGGGTCTATTTCCTTTCACAGTCCCCTGAGAATAGACCCGATCAAACCCCGCGGCACCAACAAAGAGAAAGATGAATAAGTGACGCACAGAATCTTCCTCTAAAGATGTGCATTTGAATCAGGCTCAGCAGGGGGAAAAAAAACGCAGCGAGAATCAAGGTGAGGATGTCTTCAAGACTTATTTACCTTCCTCCCAATCCCTGCTACACCACAGAGCCACACTGCCCCCCTCAGGCCAGCTCATCCTCTGGATAGCTCAGTGGACACACGTGTTCTGCAGAGAGAACATGTGTATGATGAGCATTTATCAGTTGCAAATGTTGGTACAAGTGACCATCTACATCCTGAAATTAGACTCCTCTGTGTGTGTGTGTGTGTCTGTGTCTGTGCGTGTGTGTGTCTGTATGTGTGCGCTTTGGGCTGTAGGTTTCCATTTCGCACCCATGCTGTAGGATCCAATCACAGCTCTCTGCTCAGCAGATGACCCGACTGGAAATTCACCATGTGTGAGATGGCTGGCTGACAGCTGAAGTGGCTTCCACCCCCCCCTTGCAACCTCGCACTTTATGACTCGTACACACACACGTGTGCACAAATACACACATCCAAATTAGCTGCCAGCCGCAGCTGAACACCTGCCCTCTCACCCAGGAGGAGATTTGATTGGTTTTGGTTTTTACAAGCATTTAAGTTTAACATGCAGCTGGAGAGCGGCATGTGCGCACGGTGTGCGCTTGAGAGTGAGTGTGTGGCCTCAGCTGTGCTGGTTGAGAATCAATTCAGCTGAAAACACTTTATCTCACTATACATCAGCCTCTCGCTTTCATCCTCACTACGCTCACTTTTGCATTCAGCATCTCGGTCCTTTCTCCTCTCATGGGTTACGGGCTAATCTCCCGACATTGAGGAACACGGGCCTCGTCGGTTCTTGCTCTCGCTGTTTAATCAGGAATTCATGCACACTTGGGATGTAGTTAAACTGTTGGTAAAAGAGAAAACAAAGAGAGATGTGGAACCAAAGCAACTGTGAAAAACCTGACGCTCCTCCAGCTCCGTCAGCAGGTTGCCTGTTAAAGAAAAAAAGCCGGCGACTCCCTCTCTGCATGCCTTCTCATGCACTACTGTGTCTTCCCTGATGTGTTGTGTAACCAAAGGAACTAATCCAAGAGCGAAGCATGCATAAATTAGAAAAAGATAAAGATCTGAAAGGTTGCTGATGCAGTATAGGTGGTGTCTCGACCACTGTGATCCACCACAACTCCTGCTGATTGCACTCACAGCAATCATGACATAATTCCAGGGTTTACCTTCATGTGATGGCCAATCACGTCAGGACAATGAGGCCTCTGTTTATACTTTTTTTTTTTTTTACCAAACAAGGTCAAGAAAAGTGAGAACTGAGCGAGCATCTGCTCACTCTGACAAAATACAGAAAACTCAGCAATGCACTGATTCAGAACATATCGATAAATGATGAAGGGAAGATATTGGAAAAACACGCGGCTGAATGAGATTATTGTGCAGCGCGAGAATTTTGATGTTCAGAACTGACAGAGAAAAAAGCTCAGTGTTTGGACGAACTGTAGCATTTTTTATGATTCATTTTTTTAATTCATTTTTTAAAAAGATGAAGTGTGTGAGAGTTATCGGACCTCCGATTTTTTGTCCTTTTGATTTATTTGGGACATTTCTGTTTTGAAATTCAGTTACAGCACGGCGGCTTCGCCAACATTTGTCATGGTTGAAATCTTTATTGAAAAATGCAATTCAGAGATATGTTAGCTGCACAAAGTGGGAAAAAAACCATCGACACAAACAGCCCATTTCCAGTATCAGCACTACAAAGAACAGCCAAAGCTTGCCAACGCTGACTTCACTTCAGTTGGCTGCGGTGAACTTGACTATTTAAGAAAAGTCCATTTACAACGGCTGAAGCAAATTTCCGCTCAGTTGGACTGAGGACACAAAGCGAACATACATTTATATACACAACCTTGAATAACTTTAACGTTTTAAACACAGGAAGCACAAGTGCTGCATCGATTGAGAGCGATCCGTTAGAGGAATGTGACAGATTCAGTTCTTCCACTGAGCCAAAAGTCTAAAATTTGCTAAGAGTATAAATCCAGTAAGCCCCTTCGCACAGCACTGAGTTCTCCACAGCAACACCGTCAGCAGAGGGGCTTTTTTTTTTTGCTGCTATTACTTTGATAACACAACGGACTCGTGGTTAACCTGTGCAGAACGCCCATGAATACTGTCATCAACGTTCTGTGGCCACAGTTCTCGCATCTGCGCCCATTTAAAGCTCTTCAGTCAAAACAAATCAGGCCGCAGAGACATTACTGCATGTAGGCAACACGTGTGCCGCCGCACTTTATGACGGATTTTATGGTTAAATACACATTAACTGCAATTTCGATGTCATTATAAAATCCAATTCCCTTCAGTCATGGTGTTGCCAAGTCGGTTTTTAAGCAATCCCCGGCCTCGTGTGCCCTTACATTAAAGTCATTCCTCTGAATTCTGCACAGACTTTAAAAGTGAGCGAGGAGAGCGGGAGAGAGAGAGGGAGCTGGTGCTGGATCAGAGGCTGAAATCAGCAGATAAAGTAAAATGAAGCATGTGTATTTTGTAAGAGGAAGAAGTAGCTGAAGCAGTGCATACCTAAATTAAAAAGAAACTTCAAGAGGCACAATCGAATAAAACTTTTGAGGACAAAAAAAACAGAGAAAGAGTCAAACTTCAGATCTGGCATCTCTGTGGGAAACGCTGCGATTTAAATTAATTTGATTCCCTGCAAAACATGTGTGCTTCTTTTTTTTCTTCTTCTTCTTCTTCTTCTTGCTGTGATTTTGGCTTTGTCCTCCTGGGAGAGGACTGAGCCGTCTCTTTATGCTGCAGGATAAAGGAGATCACGTAGGAAAACTATGCATCCATTTTTAATGATCCTTTTCTTCTTTGGGTGACAAGTGAACCACGCCGGTAACACACATCCAGGGTGCTTTAGTCAGTCAGTGATTTCTGAGGAGGTACATTTTGATATGGTGGGGGACTGATGAGAGGTAACTCGGAAACATCGCTGGAATTTAGGGGAATCAGTAGTTTGTGTGTGTGTTTTCTCCTGAAAAGTAATGGAGTATTTTAATAGGTAGAAGCTAGTTACTAAGGTGTAATCGTGCTAAGCTAGATTTCTCTCTCTCTCTCTCTCTCTCTCTCTCTCTCTTTCTTTCTCTCTCTCTCTCCATCAAGCCTGTCTTCTCGACGTGCGCTCACCTGTAACATTGTAGTGTTGCTGTGCAATATTAGCCTGGATGTCAGCACTATGGGCACTAGTCTCTAACTGATTTCAGTTCGTCCGGCTGAGGTTACATCAGGACGTTGGAGGACGAGGCTCCACGGTCTGTTCCAGGCTCCTGAAACAAACCGTTTAAATGAGCTGCAGAAGCAGCAGCAGTGAAACATGCAGTCATTAGAGGCAGACAGCTCCAAAAACACTAATATTAATGCTAATATGCCATGTGCTAATGCTTGCGAGGTAATGTCAGTGATACATATGAGGAAAGAAGGGGGGGGTCCTGCAGTAAACAGACCTTTAATACAATCGTGACCAAAACTTTCCATGGATGCTAAAGATAACAACGAGCCCACTGACTGGGACAGACGGCAGCTCTGAAACCCTAAAACTGGTCATGTTTGACAAAATTCATCAGCAACGACCTTGTCTGATGTCCATCGACATAACTTTGTTGCTCAGTCACGGCTGCTCTCCCCTCACAGTCTCCTTGTCCTGGATTGGAGCCCAAGTGGGACCACTCTGAGCAGAGTTTACATGTTCTCCCTGTGAGTTCCTCCCACTGTCCATAAACACGCACATCGGGTCAATCAATGACTCTGTGAACAGACGTGTGCGCTCTCTGCGACGGATTAACGACCTATCGCGTGTGTGTGCGTCCTGCCTTCACCCGGCAAACCGAGTATTGAAGTTACAGCAATGCGCCGCTGTTGTAATGCATCATTTCCAACACTGGTAAACAGTGCATAACTAAAGGATGTAGTAGCAAGCGTCCCCTGTATTATTTCATTCCTCAGTGCCCGTGTCATGTTAAATCTATTATCATTGATCAATATGTCTGCTTTAGGGCAGCTGGATTTTGTTTCAAGTTTCCCCCTTCTGCTTTTCTTCTCCGCCACGCATCTGAGCGTGATCTATGAGGCCTCTGCATCTATTAAAAAGTGTCAAAGGGAAGTGATTGAGGGCACGTTAAGACGATAAATGAAGCAGGGCCGTGTCTTGATTAAGAGCCGCTGACACTGAAGGCAAGGAGAGGACATCCGACTTAACCCCGTGTTGGGGTGACGCGGCGAGGCTGCGGGGAGGCAGCGGCGCCATTCATCCATCCTGAGCGGCGCGCATGGAAAGGTATTATATTCTGGCCGACGTGATGAAGTAGGAACAACTTTTGAGATGTATTTCCCAGAGCAGTAATACTGAAAGTTGCTTTAATTATTGGTTCTCAAGCCTGGTGGCAGCCCCCCCCTGTGGTCACAAATAACCCCGACTCTGACAAATTTCTCTTTTTTTTCCTTTGTGATATTACATTTTAATGAAAATGTGTCTGCTGGTTGTGTATTTAGAGTGCCTATACATGGTAATTAAATACGTTTTACTCTGTCATAGATCAAAGATCGCATTGCACCGCAGTGGCGTAGACACATTTTGCTCTCCCAAAGTGGGGCGTGACAAAAAAAAAAGTTTGGGTGCCGCTGCTCTGTGCAGTGATGCAGCTCACTCACTCCCCGACCGCGGCAATGCTGACAGCTTTATTGAAGTACAGCATGAACGTCTGCATTCGTTTTTGAAAGTAAATAATATTTTCTGAAACCTTTAACGTCTGGAGTCAGAATGCAAAGGTTATAAAAGCTGCATTTGTATGAGATTCTTTTCTTGCACAGTTGAACTCAGGGAGAAGAACTGTGGCTTGCAGGCAGCTCGTCGTCTTGTTTGATGGGACGGAGGAGGGATCACACCATGAGCTGAGGGTCTTACGTCGCTATGCTGGCCTCCCCTGACGCTCGCGTCTGATCGAAGATGAATCCGATCGAACAAAAATAATAAGAATCAATTTCACCGTTTCCTAATTTGTCGGCTTTGCTCATTTTGAGACCTGCGAACTTCAGAGAGCATCAAAATGCTGTGAATGGAGGTTAGATGAGGCCGGAGTCGGTATGTGATGATGTCTGTGTTTTGCTGCGACTGATCAAAGTGAACTCTGTCATGACACCGAGATAAAACTTGCTCCACATTTGACGTGCGTTGGTTGCACATCGGCAGCGACTCTTTGCTTAATGTGGCCAAAATCAATGTGACTGTGATGACGTTTGAACGCAGTGAGAGGGGGTCAGTCGAGGAGACCAGCCCGAAGAGCATCGCTGCTTCTCTCTCTGCTTTCAGTGGACAAAGGCCCCGCGTTTTGTTTCTCTCAGCTGTCACTCAGACGTGTTGCGGAGCAGCTCCGGCTGCGCGGCAGCAGCCGATTCGCCATCGCAGCTCGAAAAGACGGCCGCACTAAACACCTGCTCAGCTTTAAAGACCACAGCGGGGGAAACAATTAGCTGATGAACCTATAGGGGCGGGTAAAGAGCTGAAGAGCCAAGCGCTCCTCCTTACCGAGCGATTAGAGACCACAGTGCAGCTAAAGAGGGTCAAGAGTCGAACTCACTACAATCCCACATGGGAGAGATTAAGACACCACCAAAAATAATAATTAAGCTTTGTTCAGAATTAAACCTCACCAGAGTGAAACAGATTGAACTTCCACCGACTGCAAAAATATTGAAACATGAGAAGATGTTTTATGCATTTTTTGAAGTAGAAAGCACAGATGTTAAAAAAACAGTATTTGTAGATAAATTGCAAAAAAGGTTAATTAATGTTCTACATACATGTTTCTGAAGGCTATTTTTCTCACTGCTGAACAGAAAAGCAGTGACGTGCTCAGTAATGTTTTACAAGCTGTTCTCATAGCAACATGTGCCTCTGTTGAACACATGCCCACAAATGCAACGCTCACACACACATACACACAGCTGCTATATCTGTTCCTCATTTTGCCACATTTAGGGACTGAAGTTGTCGTTCGTTTGCAATTGAAATTTTTAGATATATTTTTTTGTCTCTCTTGTCATGTGCATGTGAGCGCCATGTTCGTTTGTGTGTGCTTGAAATGAACTTCTTGCCTTGGGGGAGACGTGGCCCGCTGACAGAGATTAGTTTACATCATCCCCCGGTCCAATCTCCTCTCCGTCGCTGCAGCATTGTGCTCTCCGCTGTGGCGTGCACACGCAGACACACACAAGCACATACATATGCATGTACACACACGCAAAGTGACAGATGCAAATTGGAGAAGCGAGAGCCACGAGAGCGATAAGAGTTGGTTTCAGTCCGCGTGTTTTCCCATTCATAGTTTTGTGTCATCTCCTGCTCGTGCTCGAACGTAAAAGATGAAATCGTCCCAGTTAAGGAATTTAAGCCTGCGAAGGAGAGAAACCATGAAAGGACAGAAGTGAGAGATAAACACCAGCGAGAGAAAAAAGATGGCATTTAGAGACACAAGCAGATTACTGATAGGAAGACAAAGAGATCCTGCTCACTGACTGTAATTTATACCAGCGAGTCACGCAGATGAAAAGCAGCTTTGTTTAGGAAAATTATGATGATGAGAACGATCAAGGTCCTGATGGAAGCAAGTGAAAGTTGACAAATTATGAGGTGGAACTTCTGCTTGGAGTCAAATTGGCTTTAAAACCAAAAGAATGCAAAATGAAATGTGTGGGGGACGTCGAGCCGCGACGTACTTTTAGAGAAGGGTGCCTTAAAGAGTATTTCTGTCTGTGATCGAGGACAGCCGCACCAGAGTGACAGGAGCTTTATTGGAGTGGAGCGGTTCCAGCTTTCTCTCCACCTCAGATAAAAATGTCGCCGCGTCTCCGTGCGTGTGTGGACAGGACCAGCACCAGCGCACCTGGTTTCACCTTCTAGTCAAATAAGCAACCAGTTTTGTCACGACTGCTCGAGGCGCCCTGTCATAACTCGCGTTCGGCTCACAGTTGGAACGCGCACGACTTTTGCGAGCACCAAACAAAACAAGCACAAAAAAAAAAGAAAGCATGGTGCGCATTGGTGTTTGATCTGGAGAGTAGTTGTCAGGAAACATCGATCCCTGATTAGCTGGGTCATCATCACATGTCAATGTGTTGACTAAAAAGCTCTCAGCTCCAAAAGGACAGAGCTGCATTACTGATGGTGTTTTTTTTTTTTTTTTTTTTTTACCAAGGCTGATTCACTTTCGCACATAAAAGCCCCCCCCCTTATTTTTCCCCAAACAAAGCCACCTTTTGCTCACAGGATCGATGTTTGAACCAGAATGAAAATAAACCTGAGCCTGAAATCAAAGGTTTCATCACTTCACGTTGGCTGTGGTCCCATTTTAGCCACGCATCAGTCCTCACAGCCCCCACTTTATAACACAGCCTGATGCACTGTACTGTGCAAATGTTTCTAAGGATAAAAGCAAAGTCAAGATGGTTTCAAACATAACATCACGATGACTTCTTTTCATTTTCTCAAGGAACTTTACAGAAACTGCAGCAAACTGGGGGGGGCAAAAAAAGCCCTGAATCAATATTTGAAGCGACGGCACTTTGACTTGAAAACAGTGCAAATTCTCCTGCTGCACCGCACACGGTTTCAAAGCAGGAGGCAGGTAGGTTCTTCCAGGCATCTCGCCACAGTTCTTCCGCGAGTTTAGTCTCGCCGTCTTCCATCTCTTCATGTGACTCTCGGGCTCACTCGGTGGTGCTGAGATCAAGGCTCTGTGGGGTTCACCACCATCTGCTGCAGGACTCCTTGTTCTCCTCGCCGCGGAAGCTCCTCTTCTTTATGACTCCGCGCGTACGTTCCAGCTCGCCGTCGTGCTGCGGGAGCAAATCCGACATGTCTGGAGAGGAAGAACGCAGGTCTAAATGTGGCTTTGCTGCGGTGAAGAACATTGAACGGAGGTCTGGCTTACCGAGCAATGTTTGAGACCACCAGGATTTCGATCTATCGTACCTCATAAACCTTTTTTTTGTTAGTGTTTTTTATGCGGACAGCTTGAAGAATCCTTCCCTCTTCTTCTGCGCACTGCTGTGTGTCATCCCACTCCACCAACCACAGCATGTGTCCTTTCATCCGGTGCTTTGCGTACCCTGATTTCTTTCAATCTCCCTTTTTAAATACCATTCCACTTCCAAAGTTTGTTGGGGCTGAAAAACAAATCTGACAAAAAAACAACTCTTTAAATATATATTAGGAGGAATATATCAAGTGCAATCCTCAGATTAAGCGAGAACAATGCGGCTTCTGCCTCAGCCGTGGAACAATGGAACAGCTTTTCACCCTCTCACAGATTATGGAGGGGGCACGGGAGTTTAACAGTCCACTTTACGTGTTTCTTGCGGATTTGAAGAAGGCTTACGATCGTGAAATGTTTTGTGGGAGGTGCTTTGAGAGTTATGGGTTTTGGGGGGCCTTCTTAGCAGGCGACCGAGCGTCTGCGGTCCCGGGGTGGAAACTTTGTCCGAGCGAGTCAAACAAGTTGAGTGACGGACTCGGTGGAGGTCTTGTCCCCACGTTTCTTCACGACTCTTCATTGTCTGGGTGTTGATTCGCAGCTGAGGTCAACGGGACGTCACGTGTAAGCCCGAATACAGCGTCCGTATATTTTTATGAATGACTTTGACTCCTGGGTTCCACGTGTGCTTCTGACACGGACACACACTGGTGCAGTTGTCTACTGCGAGGATGCAAAGCAGCATCTCAGAGTCCATGGTCCCGTCATAGTAAAAATAACAAGCTTTCTCTGCTGTGAGACCCCCCCCTCTCTCTCCAGGTAGAGGACTTTAAGTATCTGTGGGTCACATTCATGAGGGGTGGGAGGAAGGACGATGGAGGTTTGGACAAGCAGCTGTGGCACAGTTGCTGTGCTCTCTGTTCACTGGTCTGTCTCAGTCCTCAGGTCATGAACTTTGGGTTTTGGCTGGAGGAAGTGGAGGAAAGTTTTCAGACCCAATAACTGTCACAGTGAATGGAGAAGGGCGAGTAATGGGCTGATGACTGAGGACGGGGGAATTAGTGACACTTGTCCAGCAGTTGGCTGAGCTGGACCTCGTCTTGCACCTCCACATTTTTGCCTCCCTCTGCAGATCGTGCGTGTGTATCCACCCTCGAGTTGCTCATTTGTGACTGTGTAATCCTCTGTTTGGGAGACAGTCCCATAATCTCTCAATAGAAAAGTCTTGGGAAATGGTTCTGCACTGCCTCTAATCAGATGTGAGGAAAAGCCCAACCAGCCTGCCTGTTATCCTCTTTTGTTTTGAGAAAAAAAGGGGAGAAATAAACTACAGAAAAAGATGGTTTAAAATGCTCGCAGCATAAATATAACCTTTATGTTGCTTGTCCGAGTTTGCCTTGTCGAGGGTCACAAAGAAACACTGCTGCACCCACAGCGGGGTTCATTAGGGAGCACAGTAATGATAGCAATACAGGCTGGCACCCAAAAAACATACTGCAGAACAAAGAGGAGGAATCAAACTGGATTCATGGTCACTGTAAAGGGTTAAAAGTGACCTGTGATTCTAAATTAGAGTTGATCCAAGGACTCACTTGTGTGCCTCATTTCCATAAATGCGTGTGCGTGCGTGCGTGCGTGCGTGTCTGTGAGCAGGTTGTTTGGTAGTTTGCATTCCACAAAATGACTGTTTACATTCCTTCACATACTTGTGAGAAGCTGCAAATATTGTTTGTTGGGATGCCAAAAAATTGGCAGTTTTAATTGGATATTTAATCCCTTGAAAAAAAAAAAGAATTCCAACAACAAAAAAATCACACCGTCAAACTCCAGAGTTGTACCTCCTAAAAGAGGGAGTGGATATATTGTGGTATATTAAAGCAAGCTGAGCCTTCGCCCTCAGGAAAGAGGCCTTGTGGGTAGCCTGGGCATGATGAAGTGTGGTTGTGGGAAACTTGCCGCCTTCTTTGTTGTGGGTGTGTGAGACATAATGGTACCAGCACGAAGCTGCAGCGGCTGCTAAGTGCATACATACAGGGGTGATTAACTCAGCGTAATCAGTCATAAAATGTCTAATGTGCCTGAGTTTCCTTGTAACAGCTGTTGCGTTTTCTCTTTGTTGCCCCAGCTAAGGAATGAAAAGCCTGCTTGGCGCAGATTGACTTTCGCCTCCCCTCATCAGTGCGGCGCTGCTGTGAGTTGTGACAGTTTTAGTGGTCCTGAGAGACAGATCAGAGGTCTTCCTGCCGCAGTCAGGAGCAGAAATGCTAAAGCAGCACAGTGCAAGCAACAGGTATGGCTGCCAATGTTCGGGGGGGGGCAGCAGTGGTCCTTAATGAGGACGAGGAACCAGACGGTCAGTGTTCAAAGCCCCGAACTGGCTTAGGCCCCCACCCTGGTCACCACCAGCGTTGGCCTTTGAGCAAGGCACTTAAAAGTGACTTCTTCCTCTCTTTTGTTGAACACGTGATGGTTCTTGCTCTCTTCCATGAGTGGTTCCCAAACTGGTGCCTGGGAACCCCCTGTGAGGAGGCACCAGGAGGGCTATCAGGCGTCTCTGAGGTTATCAAAACAAGAGTTGTGCATTTCAAGGAAAACTAGAGTAATACACATTCCAGTGTCAAAAGCAGATAAAGAGCCTCCTAGATGCTTTTGTTTCGAAGGTTCTCTTCATTGTTTGAGGTGAGAGAGTGTCTCGTTTCCACTCGGGTTTAACTCCACTGTCAAAATGTGCCAAACGAATGATTTGGGGCAAAATTCAAAGCCTTGTTAAAAAAAAAACAACCCAAAGTTTCCACCTTTAGTCAATAATCTAACTTATTCAGACTCATTATCGCTGTTGACATAATTGGTTTTGTCATCAGGTTCTAACACTGTTAGTCAAATTAAACAATACAAAACACAAAAGCTCACAAAGCTGTTATTTTTCGGAGATGGAGCTCAGTGTTAACGCCGCAATCGCAGGTCTGCTTTCAGCTTGCAAATAGGAGCAAATGACTGCACAAGATTACAAATTTTTTTTCACACAACCGTGGCGAGTGTCTCGAAAACTGAGTATTCTTTTTGCAAAAGCACCCCCCTACTCCCCCCCACAACCCACTGCCTGAAATGGTGCCACCGCAGTATTATCTGCACTCAATCCACACAGACGGAGCTGTTTCCCCTCCGTTTCCCACATCACCTCCTCCACCTGTGAGCCCGTCCTCAGCTGCACCTCCTTTTTTCTCTTCATGGTTTGAAGCCACTAATCCATCCTGCTAATGTTTGGGGGGGTGTGGGGGGGGACATGTAGCAGCCACGGGGGAGGCTACACCCTGCGCACTGGGTGCTTTGACTTATGGTCACAGAAAAATTCACTCCAACAACACGAGGAGGTTTCCCAAACTATACAAACTAAACGGTTCATGTTCAGGCTTCGATTGTTAAAGTCTTTGAGCTGTTTAAAGAAAATCAGCGTGCTCGATGAATAATGCAAGATGTGAATATTACACAATAAAGTCAGGACATTTTTTGATTTACACAAAGATAAATCAATCAAGGTTGCACATGCACACAATCACACACAATCACCAACTGACGTCCCATTTTGAAGTGTGGGAGGAAACACACGCACACACACACACACACACACACACACACACACACACACACACACACGAACTGTGCCCTCCAAGGCTCACCCTGGGTGTAAACACTGGACCATCCCATTGTGAGGCGAGGACACAAACCGCTGCACCACCGTGCGACTCCAGAGAGCGGCCGGATTCTTCTAGTGTTTAAAGTCTGTTTAATGTGCTGCTATTCTCTCTTGACTCATCTTTCATTGAATCAGCCTTTTTGTTACATTGTTCTGTACAACATGAAAGAAAATCCAAATGTGAAATGTAAAATACTGACCAGAATCTACTAACTGAGCCGAGTCTTCAGTGAACATTTAGCGGCCACTTACAGTTCTTGAGGAGTTCCTGGGATAATAACATACAAGTAACTGAGTTTTTGAGGAGTATCTGAGGTGTAAGTTCTGCCTTTATAAGAGGCTAATGTGTCAGACTCAAGGTCCACAGACCGATGCATCCGGTGATGTCGTTTTGTGTGGCCGCCGAAGCCTTGGGTAAAAAATAACCTGGGAGAATAACTGAAGAGAGACGGCTCAATAGCTATTCAGCTCCATGTCAGAGCAGAGTCGCGTTTGAATCCTCACCAACACAACTGGGCCTTTGCCATCCCGATATAAAGCCTGCATTAACCGTTTTAGACGGTTAATTCAGAGGAAGGCTGGAAGCGGGCTAATGCAGGTGTTGATCACCTCCCTGTTATTGGTGAGTCCAGCACAGCCCTGCGATAAATCCTTTATGATGCTCAGTTTATTTTAGTGTGAAGGATTCAGGTTTTACAGGGGACAATGGTTTGTGCTTCTTTACGGAGCTGCGGTGGTTCTTTTCAGGTTGTTTGTGTAGAGGACAGTTTTTTTGTGTGACGTATCGCAAAGAACGACGCGGACGTCACCGCTTCTCCAACGGTCAGAGTTTATTCTGACAGCGCAGGAGACGCATTTTCAGTTATGCTTCATGTAAAGAAAATCATCATCATGACAATATTTGCACTTATGGGGTGTAACAAGATTCAGGACGGTTATTTTAATTGATAAAAGTGCTAAAACAGTCAGACATGTTGGAGATCTACTGAGTCCTGTTCAGTCCCTGTGTGTTGTCTTGAACATGGCGTTTACTGCATCAGAAACAAACCTTCTTTTATGTCAGGCTACTTATTTATGATCTTCTCAACTTCTTTTCCACCTCAGGGTCGCTGAGGGCGCTTTGAGAGCTCAGGTCACTCTGGATGAAAGCAGGAAAACACACTGGACAGGTTGCCAGTTCATCACAGGGCACACACACGATCGAAACGCACGGCCACTTGCACACGCGAACATCCACGGGCATTGCTTTTTTTTGGACTGTGGGAGGAAACCCACGCATGCAAAGTTGAAAACGCACTGACTCCCCACAGAAAGACCCCCGCTACCGTGAAGAGATACCAAGGACCTTCTGAGGCGAGAGCGCGAGCCGCTGCGCCGCCATGCTGCCCCACAGAATACTCAAGTACTTTCAATGTCAGAGAGGAATGAATAAAAAGATCCAGGGGATGGTCTAGGTGCCGTTAAACTCAGGAGGTCTTCTGAGGCCCACCGAGAACTGTACAAAGTTTTGAATTCATTCATGCGCGTTAAAAGTCAGCGTGACCGACACTTTAATTTACGTAGCTGTTTTCAGGTGAAGTGTTAAAAGCAAAGGCAGCATTCGAACAGCTGATAATTTGACTGTCTGAGCGAAAGGGACGGCCTGACAAGGCGCGCAGCGGCAGAAGGCTAAAAGAAAACAAATTGCAGACTACCTGAGGAATATGGACAGTGGGTGTGATCCAGTTGGTGTTATTGATCCCCGCCGAGACGCGTGCTGCTCCTTTAATTTCTCACTGCGACCTGAGACTGTCGTCAGGAGGCGGGGTGCGGAGGAGGTGAGAGCACCGCGCGCTGGAACAGCTGCATTGTATCATTCATGAAATTGGTGGAGAAACTGGCTTCAAATGTGGGACGGTTGGAGATCTGGGAGGCGACGTATCCTTAGCAGAGAGGCTCTTTCATGATCTGACAGAAGAGATAATCAGCCGCAGAGGGTGCACGCACGCGCGCACGCGCACACACACACACACACACACACACACACACACACACACACACACACACACACACACACACACAC
>JAUESF010041034.1:0-18410 GCA_032274765.1 Malacoctenus tetranemus | reverse complement strand
GTGTGTGTGTGTGTGTGTGTGTGTGTGTGTGTGTGTGTGTGTGTGTGTGTGTGTGCGCGTGTGCGTGTGCGTGTGTGCCGCTAAGGCTACTGACCAGCCCCCCCTGGCCCCTCCTGACAGCCAGCTACACTCCATGAACTTGGCCACCCGTCACAGCTGCGTTAAGATTGAAGGATGGGGGGCCCTTGTATCCAGCTGGGTCGGAAGACATGGGTGGGGGCAGGGCAGGCCCAGATGCAGATGGTTTAGGTCAAATGGAGATGTTTGAGGATGAAGGGGGGGAGGGGGATCTAGGTGCTCAGGGGCACAATAACTCCAGAGGATACTCCTCCAAACTCTGGAAAAATGCGGTCTTGGAAGTTTGAGTTGATATTTGGTGTTGGGCTGTGTTGTGTTGTCCTGACTACCTCGGAATCAACCTCACTTTTTATTTTTTAGTCTTTATAACTTAAAACGAGAAATGTCAGTCCACCTGTTGGTTATTTTTTGCTGCTAAAAGGCAATCAAATAAAAAGTCAGTGTCTATGCTCCAAAAAAAATGCAGTTACATGATTATCAATTGTAAATTTCTGTTCTTATTGCTGCCTCTCATCTCTCCTGTCATTGATTATAGTCCCTCTTTAGAATAAAGGGATGAAGTCACGCCAAGGATGTCCGAGTAAAGTCTTGAGACCCGTGCAGGCAGGATCCTCTGTGTTTGTGTTTCCACTTCCTCTCTGTTTACTGACCTTATCTGTGTTTTCTCTCGTCTTGTCAGAACGGCAGCGCGGGATGGGCCGATGAGGCTGACAGTAGCCGAGGCAGAGGAGAGGCCTCCAGAGACTTTGCTAAGGTGAGCACTTAAAACTCTGGCCGTGGATCCCCCAGCGGGCTTCAGCCATGAGACGGCCGAAAAGAGAGCCAATTACACCACAGCATCCTTCCCTCATGACAGGACGGCTCGCTGGAGAATGCTCGCAGGTTAACCTTTTGAAGCATTCTCCAAATGCAGGGGCTATAAATACAACCCCACAGCCCTGCAACTTCCAGGGGGCTTCAAAGACCCAGGCACCGATGACGAGTGAAGGATGCATTGGCTCACGTTGCCACATCATGTCTGTTAAACTTGTACTTGAGCGCACCACAGAGATAAGAGTCGGCTGTTGACTTTCGCGTGTCCAATGTCGATATTTACACTGGAGGGAACATGACAGGGACAAATAAAACAGACATACTTCAACTACAGACGGTTTTCAATCAAAAACCAAAAGAGAAAGCTTGTCGTTTCCATGTCTTGCAGTTGCAGATGTTGCTTTGTGTGTCTGGCGCCTGACACTGCAAAAATTAAACAACCCTACTCATAAACTCTTTTCTTGAGGGAATGGCAGCAAAGTTACTTTTTAACATGTTAATTTGGGCTGTACAATTTGTGCCAGTGACTGTATCTTAATAGGTGTGTGTGTGTGTGTGTGTGTGTGTGTGTGTGTGCGTGTGCGTGTGTGTTTTTCTTGCAGCTGTATGAGCTGGACAATGACCCCAAAAGGAAGGAGTTTTTGGATGATCTTTTCACCTTCATGCAGAAGAGAGGTGAGCAAATGTTTCTTTTAATTCACACCACTCTTTATGTGATACATTCCACCCAACTCCCTGACTTTAGCGGCAGGATTAGAGTCCCTCTGTCGAACAGGCTCCTTAAAATCAGAATAAGACTCCCAGCTTTGTTCCCTGAACCTCTGGGGCCGGCAGGGTGTTGCTCAGGCTGCAGACTGCAGCCTCGCTTTACGGTTCTCCTTGTGGGTCTGTGGGAGTTGCCACAGACGTGACACTGGTTGGAGCTAATTTCTCACCCTCTGCCCATGTGGTAAAAGCAAATACCATACGACTTCCATTTCGTAAGAGTCATTTCCTGTCTCGGTGTGAGGAGGGCTTGCTATTTTTTTAGAAGGCATCTGGAATTTCGCTATAGATTGATTGCCGTCGGGCCGCTGTCCCAAATGGATTGTTTGGCTCTACAATCTTTTTGATTTTAAAGAGAGGACGGAAAGTTTTAAGTATTTATATATGTTGCTCCTGATGCTGAAAAGTTAGTCTGATGGTTGACGCTCAAGTCTCTGTAGACGACAAATAAACAAAATCCTGGGTAATCGATGCAGGTTTTTACACCACGCTGATTGGTTTAGATAGAAACCCCATTAGTCTGTGTTTTATTGTTCTCGCTTCTATTGTCTCATTAATGCATGATTTAAACAACACCACTAAAACCTTGCAGGTGTTTATGTTGCTGCTTCTTGCTGTTGAGATCATTCCATTCAGTGTTTTCTGTGTCTGACCAACAAAAGGGTTTGATCAGACTGATCCTGCAGTGACACAAACTGGGACTGACAAACATTCGATGAGTTTTTGTTCTCGGCACCCGGCGACCAACATCATGTTTATCTCCCTACATTGATTCTGCCCTGACTAGACTTGAATTAAACAGATTAAAAACTGGCACAGCTTCATGTGCAAGTCACATCCACTCTGTCGATCTTTGTATCCAGGCAGGTTGCCATGAATTTTAGAGCATATGGGGAAAAAAGAGTGAGTTAAATGACAAATGCCTGTGTAATTTAAATACATCAGTAGTGCTGCGTTTTATCTGCTCACCATGAAGTAGAAAAATGACAGAATTTCAACTTTATTATGGTTTGTGGATAAAAGCACTTATTCTTTTTTCTTCATCAATGCTGAATGAACTGAATGAAAGTCTCAATAAATAACTTACCAGAATAAAACCACCATGAAAGTGAAGTCAGTTTTAGATACTGAGACATTTTAAACTCATAGTCAGGTTTGTCATAAAACAAAGCTGTCTGCAATAAGCCAAGAAAAAAACAAATGCTTTAAATCATTTAAATTCAGTGTGATTTAAATGTGTCACATGAGCAGTTACTTTTTAAACCATCCAACAAGGTGCTGCTCACTTTAGATGAATGTGTTAAAACACTCTAACTCTGAGCTGGGGCCAACGGAGAGCGGTGGGTTCACATGGTAGACCACATTGTATGTGGTTCAATGTGTCTGGTTTTTCCGGTAGCTGCTTCATCAGACTCCTGTAATGTGTTGCGGCAGCGTTTGTGGGGACAACTTAAGCTGAAAGCAGGACTTTTGGTGAGCTGATGAGTATGATTAATTTCTTCACCGCATACGCCATAGTCTGGTTCCCCGGGATTAATCAGCCCCCACTTTTTTACCACTCTGATCGAGTTGCATTTCGAATCAACTCGGAAGAAAAACAAAAAAGCTGCTATAACATAACTCGCACCCCGCAGGCTAAGAAATCCTCCACTAATTCCATCCCGAGAGTAAAGGTCTTAAGGTTTCAGCAGATGAGATCTGTCTCCGTTGATCCGGTGTTTCTACACTATCAAAGCCAAGTGGATCTGGCAGCGGCAACTTGTGCAGTTGGCCAACAGCCACAGCGGCTCAGCTGACCATGTGCCGCTTTGACACCGCTTACAAGACCTCTCTGACCACCGCGCGCTAATGCACTTAGGCTTTTATCAGACAAACCTGTTGCCGAGCAAAGTTGCCTGGCTTGAGCAATACCTCCCAAGGTGAATCGCAATGTTAGTACAGCGCCGCATAGTTTCTCGTTATGTTTTGGCAGACGGTGATGGGTGATGACGCTCTGCGAGCGTGCGTGTGGGGTTCATACTTCAGCATGTTTTGTCACACGCTACAAAGAGTGATACCATATGTATGTGAATATGTACGTCAAGCATAGTCTGTTTTGTCAGATGGTGACGGATGATGGTCGTGCAGACACTTTTTTGTTTTTTTTTAATGGCTGGAACCAGGAGCACCAACTCGCTGCGGAGCTCAGTCGCACGACAGCAGCAGCTCCCCGAGTGCGTCTGGTCTGGCCTGAGCACCCGGAGGTCTTGTTTGCTGGGTGATGAATTAAGTCGGGGAGGGAGGGACGGGATCTGTCAAGGCCCTGTTAGCGTCTCCGTCCAGTGGCAGACGCCCAGAGTGGTTCGCTGACCCTTTACTCACGCTGGTCAGATAGAGAGATCCATCAAGCTGACTAAAATGCCACCTGACAGCAGATAACCAGCTGATTACAAAGTGTCGTGTCACATTAAATCCACACAACTTGTAGCTGTTGGACACTAATACCAAATGCATTATAACATTTTAAAATGATTTGGGTAAAAAATAACCAATAAAAGCAACATTAATTGTGAAGCCATCTTTTCATAAAATAAATAAGAATTGATGCTGATAGTTTGACAATGAGGGTCTTTTTTTAGGTGACTTTTTATTCACCTCGTTCTACATTTCTGCGGGTGTAACTTTCTGAGGGTGTAACTGGAATCAGCTCACTTGGATCAAGTTCCAGGTTTCATCGTTACCACGGGTGACCAGCAGTGATGGACGACAAAAGTCAGTGGCGGACAGCAGCAGGGCTTTCCACTCGTCTGTCACTCGGAGGGGGTCTCCATGTGACACACGGGGAGAGAGTTTAGTGACTGAAGTCAGATATGACAATGTAAACAAGGAACCCCTTCAGACTAATTTTTAGCTTCTTGTTTGTTCGTTCTCCGTTAGTTTCTTTTGAAGAGTTTTGTTTTCTGCATTTTTAGCAGCTTCAAGCCGATGAATTGTCTTTCCATTTGATGCAATTATTCAAATAAAATGAATGTACTCAATAAATCAGCATATATGTCAAGCTTTATTCAGACTATCAAATAAGATAATTAAGAGTTTATATTTCGAAAAACGCATGTGATGGCTGAACAATGCTGCAAGAACAGCAATCGTCAAATATTTGTCACTGGTGCTGAAAGAAAAATGTTTACTTCCATTCAGTTCCCAATGATTCATTTACTTGGAGGGAGGGGGGCGTTTGTGAAAGTAGACCCTTGGTTAAAAAAAAAAAAAATCATTGTTTCTCGTTCTAACTGGAGACGTCAATGTCCTCGGCAGCACGAGCTGCTCATACGGCTGCAGGATGTGGCGATGGAAAATGGCAGCACTATTGACATGAGGGGCCCGATGGAACCATTGTACAGGAGGGTGGGCTGCAATTTCAGATTGTCTGATGAGAGTTGTTCACCCCCCCCCCCCTCCCCAAAAGACAAGAGCACTTGGCTGACCTCTGCTGTCTCTCCAGACCAGCGTCTTAATCACAGGGAATTGCTTCTTGGCTGGATTCCCTGTTTCTCCAACGGTGCCAAGAGTCGGCGAGACCAAGAGCGAGTCTCGCCGAGCTCTCGCCGGGTGCACCACCCTCTAATTACTAAGCATTTACTCCTCCTCCCATTTTACTCCCCAGATTTGTGGTCAAGATTATTGCTCTCATTTTGTAATTAAAGAGCACTTACAGGAGCTTTTTTTTTTTTTTTTTTTATTCAATGTCGTCATTTAAGAATTTCTTCAGAAAGTGGTGGAGGAGATAACTGCAGTCTTTTGTACTGAATGACCTTACAAGAGGAACCCCTCACAAACACAAGCTAAACAGGAGGCGAAATGCAGTGGAAGCTCAGGACAGAGAGACAAATGGTGCAGCGTTTTTTTCCCACCTTGGCGAGGGGGGCCTCTGAGCCTTGAGAGGAAAGCAGTGGCGGAAGGAAAACTTACGAGGGATTCCCATTTCCTGCCTCGGCGCTTAAAAACAGGCGTGTGTGTGTGTGTGTGTGTGTGTGTGTGTGTGTGTGTGTGTGTGTGTGTGTGTGTGTGTGTGTGTGTGTTAATGGTTGAGGAATTTTAGCAGCTGTCCTAAACAGTGTCTGTGCGTAAAGGGGCCCATTGATGGGCTCTGCATCACAGAACTGGCAGAAGACACACACACACACACACACACACACACACACACACACACACACACACACACACACACACACACCTCTTCTGCCTCCTGCTCCTGTTTCTTTTTACACATCGCAGGGTTAAATCAACCACTTGCTCTGTCCGCTCAGAGCTTCTGAGGCGCTTGGCCTCATTCAGCTGGACCACCTCATGTATGTGCCACCGATTCGCCGATAGAAACATTAGCTAATGGCTACACATGTAATATAAATGCACCGGAGCCGCTCACGCTGAAGTGTGGGTGGACGATATCGTCAGTGATGAGTTGTGCTGACATCACCGCTCATTACGGCCATTACCGACTTTCCCATTTCTCTCCCCCTCCCCACACAACCACCACCACCGCCATCACCGGCACTTGCAGTGGTGAAAAGCTTCAGCGCGGGCTTGATGCCATTAACCACCTCAGGGGTTTCGATCAAGCAGATGGGCGATTGTTTGTTTTGGTTTGACACCCGCCCGCTTTGTTATCGGGGATGGGGGTTCTGGGGCGAGAGGTGGGGTAAGCGAGGCTGCGGGAGCTACGGGCACACAGTGAAGAGTGGGGGGGGGGTTAAGAAAGAGGAGGAAGAAAATAAAGGAGTGATGCAGCCAACTGCTTGTCAGCGCTGTCCACTTGAGATGATTAATGGCCGCAGGCTGTGATGGACAGAGCCAGGGAGAGGGAGAGGGAGGGAACGAGAGGGAGAGAGAGAGAGGCTCCTGTTCTGTGAAATCACCAGTCAAGTAGAGGGGAGGAGGAGTAGAGCGGAGGGGGGGGGGGGTGAAGACAAGTGTTTTACCTCCTCCTTTTCTCGCCGGAGAAACCCCACACGACGCGCTCGGCAAAGGCAAGAGCCATCCCAGTGTGACACTCTTAATGGGAAGTGTAGTTCCAGCTTGAGAGGGACCACATGGTGTGCTATCACTGCTTCAGAGCTATTTCAGGGGGAAAAGCCCTCAGTAATAGATTTAGGCCTGTTAATAGTAATAAGCAGGGCTTGTCTGTGTCGTTGGGCTGCAGTGGTCTTTATAGACCTGAGAAAGGTTTATTGAATTAAAGGGAGCGATAGGAAAGGGAAGAGAAGGGGGGAGGCTGGTAAGAATTCTAATGGAGACAGTTCCTTTTGACTGCTTCTCTTCGGATGGTTTACATGAGCAGCCCGCTCAATGTTTTACTTTGGTCTCTATTCAAGATTATGCACGTCTAATTTAAACGCATCTTTTAATTTGATAATGAGACTCTTAGTTAAGTGTCAAGGTATCACCAGTTCAATCTGAGGTCAGTATAAAGCTGACTGGTTCATGAGTGAGACGACGCTAATCCAACTAGAAAACATTCAGAGTGTAAAATCTTTGCCAAATTGTAAGAATGTGGTAGAAAGAAGTGACAGCGATTGCAGGAATTATGCCGTCACATCTTGAATAGATGTTTTAAAATAAAAGCAATTTTTTCAGGCAAAAACAATCTGAAACCAGATTTCAGGAAAAACCTTGTTGGATACAAAAAGTATGCGCAGAATCTTGAAAAAACACGAGCGATGTCGTTTGTAGCTGATTAGCAGCTGTAACAGTTGAACAAACACAGTGACAGGGAGTCATACAGAAAGGCAGGATTTGCATTTCAACCAAAAATAGATGCTGCCTCAGCCACAGTTTGCCCACATTAAACGACGGCGTCCACATTTAGCCGGACTTCTTCGCCGTGTCTGTGGTGTGGGAAAAGTAGCCTCCCAGCAGGACATTAGAGGAAGTTCCCCAACTGTAACCCAGAGACCGAGGGCTCTGTCCACACCAATTACACCATGAATGGGCTCTGGGGGATCCATGTATGCATTATATTACTCCCCCGGTCAGCCTCACACTGGCCCTCGTAACAGACAGGCCCTCTGTACAAACACCACGCCACAATAGGAACATTCTCTGGCTCTTTGATACGGCCTCATTTTCCTTTAGCTCACACCCCACAACTTCTGGAAAGTGGCAGCACCTGGTGGCTTTAACAACACAAACACAAGGTATTGTGCGCATATTTGGCCCTTTTAGATGAAGTGTTGGGTGCAGCTAATAGGTTTTTTTTCTTCTTTTTTGAATTTCTAATGCAGCTTTTTTTCCTGTTGCTAGACAATTCAGCAGCAGATGGAACAGTTTTCATCTTTTGTCAGCTTCTTTCTTTCCTTTTTCACTCGGACTCGTGTCCATATTGAGACTGAGGACGGATGCCATTTTTTCGAGAGCCAAGAGGCACGTTTTACACAGAGTGCAGCCATAAAATGTAATGAGGAAATGACATTTTGTCCTCTCTTGTCTTTCTTTCTCTCTCCATCCCCTTCCTCCCCTCCCCTCGGCACCCTCCAGATTCTCCTTCCCCCTCTCTGTTTATTGTGCTACAGTTACAACCACTGAAACTTGATAACACCATGGGGGATAGGGGTGGAGGGCCGCACTGTGGCCCGCTTGGTGAGGCCTGAGGGTGGGGGTCAGGAGGAGGAGGGGCTGGATTAAGGGGGCCTCCTGTCCTACACGGGATGATTAATGATCTCTAAATAAGTGGAGACCGGGCCCCTTTTTTTCCTTTTTTTTTTTGATAGGGCATCCCCGACGGACAGCAGGCGAAGGAAAGGCCGTCGCGTGTCCAAACGTGTGAAAACAGTCTAGAGAGGATGGGGTGGGGAGGAGGAGGAGCGGGGGGGGTTCCAGGGTGGCTGTGGAGAGGTCAAAGGGGACAACACGCGACTCGTGTAGAAACGGGGCCACTCTCTTTCGAGACAGTTGGCCAGTGGACCGAGGCTGCCCGAGCTCGACAAACAGAACCGAAAGAGAGCGTCAGATCAGCGAACAAACGAGGGAGAGCTGGTGGCAGCGGTTCCGGGCTCTCAGGAAGGGTGGGAACCCCGATGATGCACGGATGGCAACCACTGCTTTCTAATCAGCGCTGCAGTGCAGACTCCCAAAGAAGCGGACAGAATCACTCTTCCTGGACACATCCTCCCCCTGCATTTGTCATCAAAGATTCTGCGGTTGGCGTGTTGATATACGCGGGGCCTGAGATTATCCTCGGCAGGCTCCACCCGTCGGCAGGCAAATTACAGCCCAACCTTTGGGGAGCGAGCATCCACAGTGGTTTTTTGCTCTTCCTTCAAAACAAAAGGAAATAGTAGTTTTCCTGATGTTTTTCTGTGTTGGCATATTGAGCGACGTCAGATTAAAATCTCCGGGTTTTTTCTCTCCCTCTGTTTTTGTTTGCTTCTTTACAACCAAGGCTACTCTTTGTTTCTTTTCCTCTCGGCGTTTCTTCATCTCATACCCCCTACTGACCCCTTCCACCCCCTCTGTTATTTCCTCTTGTCATTTTTTTTCCCTCTTTCTTTTACTAGACTCTTCCACGGAGCCACAGATTGCCACTGTGCCGTCCATCTTTAATTACGACCATACTGTACAGGGATTTGAGTCTCTAAGCTGCCGAGCTGGGAGATTCTTAATCACCACGCTCATAAGTAACTGAGCAGGGAAGAGGACAAGCGCGGGCCTCAAGCAGATTCATGCTTCTCAACGAGGTCATCGGTCAGGGTAAAAATAATACCGGCTGCTGGCTGCATTCGCGCATCTTGTTTTGTCTTTAGTGGAATACATTTTGCAAATGCTTTGGATAGGGGGGAAAAGAAAAGAAAAAAAACGTGGCCATTGCTCTCTCAATTAATGGGAAAAGAAGATGGTGCAGGAGGGAAGTGGCTTGTCTGGACAGAATGGGAAAAACATGGATTGGGGCTCCTGCAGTAGCCGGTCAGTTTAAATATAACCTCAGGAGACTATAAAGAGAGGATTTAGTAAACCAAGGATGGCAGGAACTGACACACCAAGCACACAGGACATGTGTACTATTAACGTTTCTTTAGCCTTCAAGCAAAAATACAAAAGGAACTAAGCAAGAAACTTACCTCAAGAAATGTTTCCTCTTGTAGGATGTGAAACAATTCTTCACAAACACGTCATCATATATTGATGAACATCACACAATAAGTATGTGTTTGACCATTTCTCTGTTCTAACAATGCAAAAAAATAGTTACTTTAGTTACTTTTTGAGTGGTGCCACGTCAGTCAAGGTTAGGGTCATGTATTTGTGGCATGAGCAGCAAAGCTAAATGTGTGGATTGGGCCTTTAAAAAAATCTTGTGTACACTGGAGGCAGTGTGGTGGTGTGAGGCAGCATCTCCCTTACTGGGAAAATGAGGCTTGTCATCACTGGACGTTACCGCAACGCAGAGAGATTGAGAGATGAGAGTCTGTGGTGGCCGAACTCAGTCCTCCGAGATGACCCCCGTCTGCCCCCCAGAGTGGGCTCTGTAGGACGACCTCCTGATCAGTCAATGGATCAAACAGCCTCCCTGGTTGGCGGGCTGTTTGTGCCAGAGTGACCAACACAACTGCGCCGAC
The DNA here is from genome assembly GCA_032274765.1 of Malacoctenus tetranemus. Lineage (NCBI taxonomy): Eukaryota > Metazoa > Chordata > Actinopteri > Blenniiformes > Labrisomidae > Malacoctenus > Malacoctenus tetranemus. The sequence continues at coordinate 8,163 of JAUESF010041034.1, read as the reverse complement.
TGAGTAGTGACAAATGCTGGTTGAAGAGTCGGATCCCATGTTGGTGTTATTTATAATTAGCCTCAAACATGGTGAGCTGTGTCAAAAGAAGAGCAGCTACAAAAACCCTTTGAGTCTGATGTAATGTTTTCTTTCCTTTCTGTTTTTATCACCACTGGACTGTTGCAAGTCCTAATCTTTCGACCAGTCTGATTGGACCTTCTGTGGGGGCTTTGTTCAGCTGCTGGCACGTGAAACTCTCCCGCGATGGCCGAGTTTCCCCAAACCTGGGCTGTCTTCCGCCTATCTCTGTGTCTTGCTTCTCCATCTGTGTCCTGTGTGTGCTCTTAAAGCAATGCTTCCTGGCCTCCACACCCCTGTGATGGATGGTATGAAATGCATTACAGCCCCCAGAGGAGCCCTACAGCCAGTACAATAGCTCTGAGCTCACTTCCAGCACGGCTCGGGCTGCAGCGTTCCATAAAGCCGCCGATTTCTGAGTGCAAAGGGGCCTAATGGAAAACAAGACACTTGATTTGGATGCAGGGGCTGGAGGTGGAAGGCACAGATTGCCTTTTTGCAACGTGTTTTCAGTGGATGCCCTTCGTTGCCTAGGATTCATAATTAGATAATGTTAGGCTCACTTAACAAGTGTTATATCACAATTATGACAATTCAGTGGTGGAAAACAAAGCGACTGAGTGCACTCCTGTTGGTCCACTGGAAGGATTCGTTCTCTCCTCTTATTTGTAATTTAGGAAATGAGGTCTTTTGTAGTCTTAACCTCGTTTAGGTCACTCTGCATTAAGAGCATCAGCCAAATCCCTCAAAGGTAAACATATGACCCACTGTCATGGATTCCAAAGTAATTAGCATTGATGGAAGTTCAAATTTGTGCAATGGGTGAGCAACACACACACACACACACACACACACACACACACACACACACACACACACACACGTTTGAACATGCGCCTCCTTTTCTCTTTGGTTTTTAAGCAGCTGATGTCTCCTGTATTGATCAGCAGAGCCGTGGACCCTCCAAATGGGGCTCGTCATCTGATGGCTTTATCTGTCAGTCCTGGGTGGTCATTGATTGGAGCAGTTAGCTGCCTTATAAAGCTCAAAGAAGCCCCCACCCCCCCTCCTCCTCCTCCACCTCCTCTTCAGTGCTGCACCTGCCACCACAGACCTCGCTGTCACCTGGGTTCACTTCGGCTGCAATCGGTTTTACCTTTTCTCTTTGCAAGGTCCCACCAAGACTCGCTGCAGAAAACAGATTTCTCGTGTTCAGAATCGTCACAAAATTGAGAGATGTACTGATCCAGGGAAGCTTTTCTAATGCAGGTCTTTATGTTTGTTGGTAGCAAACTGCTAAAAATATGTTTCGTTCAGAAGTTCCATGAATAGAACAAAGATGCATGAAACATTTTGGTTTTTTCTAGTATGTTTGAGTCTGCAGAAATGTTTCGCTCAAAATGAAACTTGAAGCGCCGTCGTAGGCTCTCACTCTGCTTGTCACTGTATTGAATGGAGGGTACTCAAAGTTTACCACACCAGGGTTAGGAATATCTTGAATAAGGATGTAAAATAGGCGGATCTTCCATTACTTCCGCTCTGCAACTCTGGAAAAGGCTTGTATTTACGATCTCTGAGGTAAATGAGTTCCAGTGTTTAACCCCCGCCCCCCCTTTGTTTTCTTTTTGTCACTTTATTATGCAGGATCACCTCACCCTGCTGCTGTCAAACCTTTGAGCTGCTTTCGATGCCTCTTTTCACTGTCGAGCTCTTTAACGATTGATTTCATGTGAGGTTGCAACTCTTTGAAAGGAAAACTTTTAAGTTTCCACTCTGCGGCCTAATCTGTTGAATCTACAGTTAATGCCGCGGCCCCTCCCTTTGCTCTGTGCACCATTGTCCCACTGCTGTCACCTATACATTCTTGACATTTTCTGCAGCACGACCAGAGATGTTTGTTTGCCGGGCCAAATCGCTGCGCGGCTGTTTTTTCTCACTTGATTTTTTTTTTCTTTTTGATGCGATTGTAGACCAGAGCTCACCCACTACATTGAATGGAACTGTGGCTGTTCTTCGATTTGATGCTGCGAGTCTTAGAAACGACACAGATTTGGTTTCCACAGATTCTGTCTGATACAAATAAACAGCAATATGATCAACGTCCAGATGCACCTGACTATAGGCCAGTTTCCTACCTGGGAGCGGCTCAAGTCAGCTGGAGAACTTCCTTTATCGACCTTTTTCCTACCTGAGTGTGACTCACAATACTGGTCTGTGTCATTGGTGTTTGTAACACCTACATACTATATGTCAACAAAGATTTTTACCTCCCCTTCCCCGCACCCTCGACCTGTCATCTGCTGTTTGCCTGCATACATTCATCACACTCTTAACATTTATTTTTTTGCCTTGAGATGTTTTTAGACGAATCGCAGTTCTCGTTCGACAGGACGAGGGAGAAACTGTTGACGTCCAATCGGCAAGAAGAATCCCTCCACCCTTTTTTTTTAAAACTCAGAATGCTGAACATTCCTCGCAATAAAGGCGTAAAGATGTTCACACACTGGATGCATGTCATGTGCGTGAGCAACGTAGCAGGTTTCAGTGGTTTGAAGTGAAGTGGAGGTATAAAGAAATGGAATGGGGTGATGGAAACCTGTTCGGTTATTGGAAGACCCGTGGCAGCCGCCATTCACATGGTAGTCTTTTTATTGTAGGGTGTGTCCCACCTATGATGTGAAGAAAAATTCTCAAAGTGAGTTGCCTCGCTGACTAACACATTCATGGCAATTTTGATCCAGGATTGTCAAATCTACACACAAAACAAAGGTTCATCGTTGACATATAGCAGGAGCTGATTGTTCCTTATAAACAGGCTGCTGGTCTGTCGTTATCATTTGTCAGCATCATCAGAATTGAATTGATATGAATTGAATTGAATGCCTGCGTAAGAGAGAGTGGGAAGAGTTGTGTAAAGACATTGTGAAAGGCTTTCTCTCTGTCACTGGGATGGAAACATTTGGTGGTGTTTTTCCAGTTTCCACAAGGTCAAGTTTTGCAACAGCAAAACATCTTCTCTGGATTTGAGTTTCCACATAACCGTAAGCAGTTTCACATCGCAAGCCACTTACTCACGGCTTGTCAAAAAAACGTGTTGTTATCGTAGTATAATGATAAACTTGCTCACAGTGTAATTTAGAAAGGGCTATTGTGATGCCAATGCTTTCAGGTTACATGAAGAAATGTCATTAAAATGCACTTTGAAGCAAATTGGGAGCAAAGTGTTGAGCCTTTAGACGTGATTACACTATGGTACCATCAGTACTGTCTTGTAATGTATGTCTTGTTTATATTTTGTAGTAATAAATGGAAACGTGCCCATTACATCAGATATATCAGCTGTGTGCACCTGAAGGGAAATCTGTCGGCAACAAAAAAAAACCCAACCAATTTACATGTTTCTGTCCTTAATCTGTCGAAATCCTGACAAAAAAGAACACAAACCATTCAGCAACAAACTCCAAGCATCTCTATGGATCCATCCGTCCATCCATCTATCTATCCGCCCGTCCGTCCACCTCTCTGCTGGCTGCATATCAGCCAGTGTTGATTGGGGTCTGGTCAGTTGATCTGCTGGGTCTCTGGGGATGGAGGGGACTTGGGTTACAGTTGGAGAGGCCATCTCACTTTTCGCGCCATCCAACCTTTTCAATCCCCCTTCCCCCCGCTATTTCACCAGGTGACCCATCTTTCTGACCCACGGAGAAGGAGTCATGTTTCCCTCCTCTTTTTTGTCTTTCCTTTCGGCCCCGTCTCGCTAATTCTCTCCTGAGATGCTTCACTGGCGGAGCTGTCAAAAGATTAAGGCGGGCCAGACCTCCCTAACAATACTTAAAAGAAAAAAAGAGAAAGAGAAAGGGAATCTATGAGTGCAGAGATTTACTGCCTAAATCGTACTCCGAGAAACTTGTAATGGTCATAATACTGCCTGCGTGAGCGTCCTCGTGTGCAGGCTGACACGCTCCCCGGTGGGTGAACGGCACCCTGGGAGATTTACAGCTCTCAACTTTTGTTTGGAGACTTGCCAGTTTTGCTGTGTTTTACGCCGCAGACCCTGGCAGTTGACAGTGTACAGAAGACAGCTCCTTTAATATAGTGGCTGCCTGCGCTCTGTAATAATTCTCACAAAGGAGCCACTCTCACTGCTTCCTGAGTAAATATAGCTCCAAGTGACTTGTACATCACTGACTGTTTGCTTTTGCCCCCCTCTGTATTGTTCTTCTTTATTAGGACAGAAATAAAAGCTCAGTGGAGGAAGAAAAGAAAAAAAAAGAAACATGCTGGTTTTATGTCAGAAAAAAACAGATCGGGAAACATGTTGGCTGCATCCGGGGACGCTCATGTCCCCAAGCTAATCTCACATCTCTGTCCTGGACTTTGGAGAAAGAGGACTGGCGGATTTTATGAGCACACAGAATCGTACTTTTTTGTGTTTTTTGTTGTTGTTAATATCTTTACATATAAATGATTTGAGTAAACTTCTCAATTGTGTTATTGACAATTATCCCAATTACAGCATTTTTAACACAATCTGTTACAATTTTGTTGTTTTATTAAATTGTGCTTTGAAATATTTGCCAACATCAACCAAAGACAGCCACAGATTCATATTTGTGCTTTAAAAAAAAACAAAATCAACAACTAAGTCCAAAAAGCAAACTGTTGTTTCAAATTAAAAGCCTCCTCATGCTTCATACACTTCGCAATTATGTTGCTTCAACCTGTTGATGTTGTTTATGTCCAATTTGTTGTGTTACGCTATTATTTATTCTCTCTATTTGCTTTCCCAAGATATGATATTGATTTCAGTTAATCAATAAATCAAGATGGAACGACTTCACTTCCAACAGTTCTTGTGCCACGATTTGCAAAGTAAAGATGTCAAAACAATTCTACAGTAAAGCACATGGTAACTTTACAACAGTAGGAAACGTAATGCCTTTTCTAGTTTTTTTTTTTCCTAGTAAATACCAGCAATAGCAGATATGAAACGTGTTCAGGTTAGATTCCTGTTTCCTATTGTAGTTTGCCGTTGTGATGTTGGGAACCTTTGGAGGTGAAAACACTGATCAGTCCTGTCACTTTAATTGTTGGTTTGAATTTTCAATCACACACTGAGTATGTTTTTCTAACTAGATTCACTTTATTCTGTACTTTTTTACGTGAGTTTTTTCTTTTCCAATTTCCACTGTTTTAATCAGCTGCCTGTTACACACTGTTGTCGAATGACAACATGTCACGTCTCTCTCTTTCCCGCCTTTGTTTTTATTCCCTTTGTCTGCTGCTGCCGCTCCATCTCGTCACATTAATTGTATTTTATTGACGCGACAGAAACGAGATCGGCAGCCGGCGCTACACAGCGTATTGACTGACTGATATTGCAGTCTTTATTAGATGACCGTCCCTCTCCTCTCTGTTTTTTTTTTCCTACCTCTCTCCGTGTGCGTCTCTCTCCACCAGCTGTGGCTTTAGCCTCATGCTTAGAATAGCATTGCATCTATAGTGTAACGTTACATTTAACTTCCCTTATGTGGAGGGTACATATCTTAACACTTGATATGAATTGGTCCGTCATGCGAGTGGTGGCTCTGCCTGGACTAAAGATAGCAAATTCCACACACTCAAGGCTTTTTTACCTTTTATGTCCCTGGCCATGCATTAAAAATAAAACAAACATGCCCTCGGCATACAGCAGGGCCCTGACAATATGCTGGCCCCGGCACACGGACGTATAAACTAAACAGCCCGGGGCTGCCTGCATAAAGTAAACTCCCAGCATGTGGAGCCCAGACACTCGTCTCTCCTGTCAGTGTCTCTGTGCCCCATGATAATGACGGGTTTGGGCTGGTCTCCGTTGGCACGCTATAAATATCAAACTCAATTGCGAAGGACTGCGGACGCACGGTGGCGGGCGTCAAAAAACGACTCTGGGGTGGATTCGAAAACGGATTTTGTCCGCCGGTCCTTGGAACATGTAGAAATTCATGAATAGTGCATGGCGGCACTCAGGCCAGTTTGAAATACCAGCAATAACCCCGGTGCTGTTTACGCCTCCGCGGTTATCAATCTTGCTGACATGTGGAGTGCTGGGGACATTTTGTGAACGGCTCGGAGATCCTCACCAACAGTTGTGGCGGTTCAATAATAAATGCTGTTGAAATAATCTGAGGAAGTGGTGTCAAGCACACAGAGGTGAGACACATCCTGGTTCGGTTGGATCTGTTGTGTTGGGGGGGGGGGCGCTGGTTGGAGGAGGGGCTGGGTGGGTGGGTCGCTGGTTGGCTTGTGGGTGCTCTAAAGGGACTCCGGCGCTGCCACGAGGCCAGGGGCTGTTTGTGTTGGCTGACACCTTCCTTACAGCAGTAATCCAGTCTTTCTCCAGCTGGCTCGCTACTGCACCTCCCCCTCCCTTTTTTTTTTCTTTCTGCCCTTCCCTCCTAAAGACTTCACAAACTGTCTCATTCTCCAGTCTATCTTGTTTCCCTTTGTCTTTGTCTCTCGAGTAGCTCACCATGTTTACCTGTCCCCTCCACTCACCTCGCATTCACACTCATCTGTGATCAGAAATATTTGATTCACCTCCAAGTTGGATCTCAACAAAAAAAAAAGAACAGGAGGTGATGTGGCCTCTCTCTCTCTCTCTCTCTCTCTCTCTCTCTCTCTCTCTCTCTCTCTCTCTCTTTCTTCACTGTAGATGGCAGTGAAACCTCACACCAGCCACTGCTCATTCAGTAAAAAATTCATTTCCTGTGTGTAGTCCGCTGTAAGGCTGTCGCTCTGTTGCTTAATTATTTAAAGAAATGCCCATCAAGGGAAGTCAGCAATATTTAATTTACCACTGATGGAGTCAGAGGCACCCAATTGATTTATTATAGAGGCCCTTTAATGTGAACAGCTGTTTCCTGCTAAAAATAGGTCAGGGGTCAGATACAATGACCTTATTCCCTTTCTTTTGGCTTCCCATTGAGATGGGAAGCTCTGAGCTGCAATGTGTGGCCAAAATGTTTGTGTTGACTTCTCATCAACATCCCGGAGTAAAGGTAAAAAAAAAAAAAAAAAGCCAAATATACGGAATCCTTTGTTTGACTGTACAAATAGGCGTGCGGTCACAGGAGAAATTAAAATGTCCCTCTAATTAAAGGCTGCAAATGATGTCTGCCCTCCAGAGATCAACATCACAAGCATATAATATGAGCAAATCGATCATCTTCACACGATTGCAAATATGACTCCGTCTCGTCCCCCTCCGTCTGCCTGGCTATCCGCTATCTCCCCCCTTATCACCCCGAGTCTGGCCGCTTGAAAGCTGGCCGTGTGGCTCCTGTGTTCTCAGTGGAAGCTGGAGGAAGGACTTAGGGAGTGGTTTGGGGGCCCTCGGCCTCGGCACTTCCCACCAGAGCGACCCCTGACCCCCGGTGCCATTAATCACTGGGCTCCTGATGGCCCTGTCCCTGGGGGAAAATCAGTCCGGGGCAAAGGATGATGGGAGGTGAAGCCTGCAGCCAATTACAGATTGGCTCAGAGCGGGTGAGTGGACAAATCAGGGCTTTACGGAGAGATGAAATACCCAATGGCCGGGTCCTGGAGGCCTGGTGTCAGAGAGCAGGACTGAGTCGCTGGCGATCACGTTGTCCTGTGGTCACCTTTAAAGGGAGCGGAGCTGCGAGGTGGTGCTGGGACTGAGTGTAACAGCCGAGTCGGGTTGCATGGGAGGCGGACGACGTGCACTACTGCGATCAAAAGAGATGTTTTGGACCGGCCCTCATTAAGCCTGTTAGGGCTAAATGTCTGCAGGGCTGGAAGCGGAGCAGATGTTGGACACCAAAGGCAGGCGGCACGTCCAGACCCCCCCCCCCACCCCACCCTCATCCACCCCCCACCCCCACCCCCACCCCCAGCAAATGAGGGGAACTCTTTTCCTAACTGCACGAGCGTTGCTAATGCGATTTTTGGTCAATTACAGTATTATCAAAAGTGCTTTCTCAGTGCTTACACATGTGGTCAGGTCACAGTGTAATGTGAAGCCCAGCTGATCACACACACACACACACACACACACACACACACACACACACACACACACACACACACACACACACACAC
>JAUESF010041008.1:0-14506 GCA_032274765.1 Malacoctenus tetranemus | reverse complement strand
GCGAGGAGCCCCCCCCCCCCGCAGCCAAAATGGCTTTTTGTGAGACTGGCCGTTCATTTTCTCGGATGGATAGAAAGTTGCCATTGTGCTTTTGTTGAGATTTGACAGGGTAGAAAGAGTTCCTCCCCCCTCACTTTTCAAGGGAGTTGGAATGTTTTTTTGTTTCTGTGTGTTGTAAATTACATCTGTAACTTGTTGTTCGGTGTAGTTTTTTTGAGCCCACTTGCTGTTTCAGGTTTCCACTGGAACATACAACTGCTTGTTTTGCACTGAGAATCTCTTGATATCTCCAAACAATTATGAGGTACTTGACAGTCCCCCCCCCCTCTGCTAAGTACTAGAAAAAAAAATGCACGGCTACTTGCTGTACATAGCTGAGCAGTTGATTTGTCGTAGTTCCGGAGTTGTTACTTCAGATGATGTCATTCATATTAAAAGCTTTTTTTTTCAAACATGCAATAGTTCTCATTAGATACCAACTGATAAATCAACCAAAGTATTTGCACACCTGTTATTTTCATTGCAACATGTCACTTTTGTTAAACCCAGGACTGAGGTGTAAAGTTGAACTACTGAGAAGAAAAAAAAACAAAACATTTTCCTTACACATCAGATGTGGCATGAAATATGATACAAATAAAGTTTCAATAAAGCTTCAATTGTCCTTAAACACACCTCCAACACATTTAATTGTTTTTTTTAAAGCACTTCCTCATATGAGGCTAGTGTGCTGTTATTGAAAGCATGTCTTTAGTTCAGAGAAATAAAAATAACATGAACAGGTTATCAGCAACAAAGCTATACTTGATAAATGTCAACAGGCAGTATGTCGTCCCTGAAGTAGTTTTTGCTGTTTTGTAACGAAACGAAGACAAGTCTGTTCGCATTTTACCAACAAAGTTTAAAATGCTTTGAAAAACTCAAATTGGGAAGCACATTCCATTTGTTTTCCTCAATGTGTGTTTTTATTTCAAACACCTGGTTAGCCTTTACACCAGCATGACGCACTGAGTGAAATACTCTTTTCTTGGTCGTGTGAATTTCTTTTTCCCAAGTCTTTCCCAATAATGTGAGTGTACAATTAGAAAAGGGAAAATAATCAAATATAGTCACGGGTTGAAAATGTGAGACAGGCCGACGGTGTCACAGCTCTTTTGTTTTGTCCACAAGAAACGTTCATCTTCTTTTCTGAGAAAGGGATTGGTTCTTCAAAATGCAGCCATGTTGGCAGGTACGCTTTGACTGGCACAGCTGTAAGACTGGCGCTGTTCTCTGAGTGGACAGCAGGCTGCTGCTGAAACTACTGAGGTAAATTAGAATGAAGCAGGAGGAACAGGGCAGAAGGGAAAAAACCCTGCTTTTTTTCCTTTTCTTTTTTTTAACTGTTCTTACTGTGTTTAAAAATGATGCATTTTTTTGTAACAGTTGAAAAAGGAAATGTATTATTATGTACATATGCCAAGTGTTTTTTTTCTGTTGCTGAGGCAGGTCCCCATGTGTGTTATGGCTTCTCTTGGCAATGTTGTATTGGAAATGTGTAACAGTAAGTCTTGAAGATGCCTGATCAAAAAAACAAAATTGCCATTGTGTCGTGTTCAACATAGACTGAATGTGCTGTTGATTCCGGGGAACATCTAACAAGCTCAATGTTATCATTTGTCACTGTTGCACTATTCCTGTCTGAAGCTGACTATGGTGTCTTGTATTGTAGGAATCCAGAAAATAATGTAGCAAAACAAGCAATAACTTAAAGTTCTGTATTACCAGTATGTGTATTTTCATGTTCTGTACCCTGGTTTTTTTGAGATGGTCGTTGTCTCCAAACAGTATCTGCTTCTATTTGTGTAGTATATTTTTTGTTTCACACAGTAAAAAAATATAAAGACATTCCAAAAAGCCTGTTTTGTATTGCATATTTATATTGCATGTTTTGTCTCATTTGAGGGACCATACTTACAAGTTCAACTGACCCACATGTTCCACTTTGTGCCTCACACATGACAAGAGTCTTTCACCACTCACCACTCTACGCACAGTCCAGCTACTCCACTGAAAGACACCAAACAGACTAATGTTGAATTGTAAGTAAGGTGGTGCAACCTGCTCTAACTGTCAGGGTATGTGTTTCTGCTTGGGTGCAACCTATTTCACAGAGTTCCACCAGAGGGCATCCAAGCAGTGCGAGGACACACCTGCACTTCATCAGGCTTGGCTGGTGACTGACTATAAGGGGGTGCTGCCAGTCACTTCTTTGCCTGAGTGTTGACTAATGTGGTGCTCTCAGACACCCCCACTCGTGGCTCCTCCGTGACTCCTGTTGTTCGTGGCAGCCCCTAGTTTCTGGTCACCTCTCGGTTTCTCCGGCCACGTCTGGTGTCGTTCCTTCAAGTTGAAAGCTTCGACTCCTCGCACTCAAGATCACCCCTGCTCAACCTGCCCTGCCCTGGTGATTAAACAGCGCAGCTCTCCAGCCCTGGATCCACTCTCCTCCTCTCCCTCGCAGATCAGTTCAGTAGCTCGCTGCCCCAGTCTGGTGGATCCTGACACACCCTCCACCGAGCTCATTATCACTTATCACAATAAATCTTGTTTTCACCATCTCTGCGGTCTCCTCGAGGTCTGTTTGCATGTGGGTCAAGTGGCTACAGCAAGACGTGACACTAACAAAATGGTGTTAGAAATCACATGATTAGCTTTACACTCATGCTGCTCTCCGGTTTCCTCTTTTGAAGTTGTAAATTCTGGTTGAATGCTGGACTTCTTGTTTTTTCCTCAATTAAAGACATTATTCTCAATAGACACTTGAACACTTTTGTTGAATTCCCACTGGAAACTTTCTCCTTTTGAAAGTGAACACTTAAGGAAGCTCCTGCAGCCCCATGCAGCAGCGATGCGATTGTTTATATTTGTGCGAAACATTTGTTTCTTAAGTGAACATAGTCCATTAAGTAAAGCAGCTATTTGCTGTCCCATCATGTCATTTGCATAGTTGCGAGTTGTGCCATTTACGTTCAATGAGTTGCGTGGTTGTCGGGCATGAGGAGGAGGATGACCTGATGTCGAGCTTGTGCTCCGCTGTAGCTGCAGGGAGGCACGAAGGTAGCAGCCAGGTGAGTCAGTGACTGATGCAGTGCAAGTCAAACGCAGAGATTTACTGGTTTTATTTCTGTGTGACTAAGGAAAACATTTAGGGCCCCACTGTGGATTGGTTGGTTCCTGCCCTTGGCCTCACAGCAAGATGGACCTGGGTTCAAAACCCAGGTTTCCTCCTAACAGTCCCTCCCCCCCAAAAAATACAAGAGGTCAAATGGTGACTCTCAATTGTCTATATGTATGAATGAGCGTATGTGGCTGCCTCTGTGATGGACTGGTGACCTGTCTGGGGTGTACCCTACCTCCACCTGAAGCCAGCTGGAGTCAGTTCCAGCACCTCTCGCGACCTGTGACTGGAAAGAGTGGTGTGGAAGATGGATGGATTCATAGACGGATGAACATTCATGTCCACACGCTGCCTCTGTAAACCAGCCTCTGTAAACCAGCCGTGAATTGGTGCACGCGCCATTCATTTTCCGTCTGGACATGGAGCGGCAAGGATCTCCTCTGATCTGGCTGCAGCTGGGACTGTTGCTCCAGGAGGCTACTGTGACGCTGATTGCCTTCGAGAGCCTTGTGGGACATGGAGAGGCTCACTGAGGCACTCGCAATCAACAATAAAGCCATCATCTATGACTCAACAAAGAAAAATAAATACTCCCGAAGTAAAAGTGTTGGTAATTATTGGCGCATGTCGAGTAACTGTCAGTATCTTAGAGACGATAAGGACAGTGTCATCTGCAGGATCTGTTAAATGAGGCATACTGTGGACTGCCTTGTGTGACAAAGGGCCCTTTCTTCCTGCGGTGTGGCTGGGGAATTCCTCCTCACAATGACCTGCACTGTCTCGCGTGACACTGTGTTTGTGTCGAAAAGGAACGGATCAGGTTAACATTGCTCTCGTGGGCGTCGATGGGTCCAGCAGCTTCTTTTAACGCTTAAGTCAATCGACATCAGAACTCAGTTGTCAGTCAGCTTGTTTATTGAATTGACCACCGGTAATGCTAAAGATTACAGTCAGTCTGTCACGCAACACAAACTTTCTGCAACAAAATTGTCCATGAGTGGCTCCTATTTATAGCAAATTTATAAGCAAATTTCATTGAATATTTAAAAAACGTCATGGTATTTTTGAGTGTCCACTTCACATGGAACACTTCCCTTGTGCATGAGGACCACTGTTGGCAAGCACGCAACATTTTAATACTCGGTACACTATTTTGACAGTGTCAGAGGGGAATTTTGCACCACAGCCAAATCAGAGACAACAAAAAAAAAATGGTACAAACAGGGATTGTGATGGAACACGGAACACATGAGGAGGTGTTCCTCGAATTCATTCCCAAAGAAGTGAGTAAAAGATCACAATGCAGCCTTCATGGCACTCTGGGTCGGCCAAATGTTGCTTGTTTCTTTTCTGACAACAAAAAAAGCATCGTAGAGCACAAAGACAAAAGAATGTGTCAGCGTCACATCTTTATGCATCATTGACATCATGACGTGTGTCATTAAGTTATTATAATGTGGGGTTTTTTTGGGTGGGGAGGGTGTCATCTTTCAATGATAGGGTGACCATATTCTGAGAATCCAAAAAGAGGACACCCTCCCCAAGCATGGGTGTGACTACCTGCCGCCCCCCCCCAACCTGCAAACAAACAGCAAATACAGCAAAACAATCCAAATGTTCAAAAATGACAAAATTGTTTAAAAAACCTGACATTTATTCAAATACCCTTTCTGTTTGAACTGAATCTCACATCCAAACATTTATTTATTATATATATTTATATTATATATATAGTAGATATTTTTATATTATATTATATTATATTATATTATATTATATTATATTATATTATATTATATTATATTATATTATATTATATTAGATTAGATTAGATTAGATTAGATTAGATTAGATTAGATTAGATTATAATGCAGATGGTGCACAATGCTTCCCATTTATCACGACCTCGACTTAATATGGGATATTTTTGCTGCAATTTGTCTGTGAAACGATTTAACTGTTTATAAACACATTACAAGTCATGGGCAGCTCCTCGTTTGCTTTGTTTATTTTGATGGGGTCTTCCTGGGTCTTTTACGTCATCAAGACAGGTACACCCAGAGTAATGCCAGTGGGCAGTGGCTGCACTTAAGATGTTGAATGATGATCAGTGAAACAATATGAAGTGAACATTTTATGATATTTTACAAAATCCCTCGGGACGTAATTGTTTTTTTGGCCAAAAAGGAGCAAAAGAGGACGCATGTCACCCTTTTCAATGAAGAATCATTTTTGCAGGGAAACTCTCTAAAGGGGCACAGCACAAATATGTCATTGTCTTCATTGTTAAACCCTAATAAACTGCAGTCACTAGTGATTCCCCCCCCCCTTTTCTTGAAAGAATGTGACTGAAATGATCAAACACAATGCTGGGACTCTGTTTGTAGATGATAAAACTCCTTTTCAGTGTACAACTTTACGCTGAACATCTCGATTCGTTTGGGAAGTTTGACCGACAATCGGGAGGAAAACAAGTCTAAAATTGCCTGTGCTGTAAACAGCCGACTTCCCATTAAACAACTGAGTTCAACTACATTGACGTGAACTTTGAGTAGATTATTGTGTTAGTGGAAAAGAAAAAAAAACATAACTGCAGCACATATCTCATTGTTTCGCGGATACAAAAGAGGAGGCAATATTACACGCAGTTGACAGGTGACACTGACGTTGTCAATATTAACTGAAGCTGAAAATGTTTTCACATCAATGACGTGGACACAACAATGAAAGTGTCTCAAAGAACAGGATCCTGACTGGATGCCAATAAATCAAATGTTCCAGAGACACCCTCCACAGACAACCTGTGAGAGGGCAGCCTGATGTCATACAGGAGCAGCTGTGGGAGCAGACAGCTCTGAAAGTAATCTTGCTTTTTGATCATTAACCGCGACACGCCTCAGGGCCAGGTGGACAGACCTGAAAAACCAGCTGCCTGAGTGTATTACTCGCAGCAAGGAGCAGCTCCAGAGCACCAAGTAGGCAAGCATGGAGGCTTTCTCTCACTACTCTCCTCCTCCTCCTCCTCCTCCTGACACAGGAACCACACATAGAGAATGACTGCTAGCTCACCTAGAGTTCAGCCTGTCTGATTGTGCTTGTAGAAGAGTGAGACTTTGACGGTATCTTGGAACGTGATTTCCACCCTGTCGTCGCTCCCACACAACTCCTGTGTGTCTCCCTTCCTTGACTCTTTTGTGACCAGCTCCAACTGGTGGACTATGCCCCCCTCAGTCGGCTGAAGGAAGGGGTCCTGTCGTGCTCATGTTTCCACCCGATGAAGGCTCGAGCTGAAAGCTGAAAGCAGGTGGTCGGTAAGTGGCGAATCAATAACGAGGTAATGTTTTTTTGTGCAGTACAGTTTGTCTTTATTCAGACTGGTAGAATTGCTAAGCATGTTTCTGGTTCCGGTTTGTGTGTGTCAGTATACAAGCGTGGTAGGATTGTCATTGTGGAAACGGGAATCTCCCAGTCAATCTGAAATCACAGCAGTGGTTCTCAGGTGAAAGCGAATAGCTCACATTCCAACGGGAACCACTTCTGAATCTTTGTGGGGGGGAGACACATTCATGTATGCCTGAGTCATAGATATTAGCTTTTAGTTTACGTCATCAGCTGACAACATCTCAGCTGAATGAGGAGAATACGCAGCCACTGGGCGGTAGAGAAGAAAAGGACAAGAAGAAGAAAAACATTCCTTTGTGGAGCCTCCACTCGGTGATTGTTAGAAGTCATTCTGGCTTGTTTGTTTTTGGTTAAAAATGCTTTTTTTCGTGTCTTAGAGTGTCTCAGCATGTGTTTGCAGAAGCTTGAAGAGGAAAAATTGTTAGCATTCATTTTCTTCTTGTGTGTATTGAACGTTAAACTTAACTTGAGTCCTTCTTTGAGAAGCGGTGAGTGGTAAAGAGGCTGTTTTCAAGTATTCCTGTGAGAAAACGACCTTTTTCTCGACATTTTTTTGCTGTATTCAAGATCACAATAGCTCAGCACACTGATTTGTAAGAGACCAACCGACACGACACACATTACTAATGCAAGGTAGCCTCAAACTTCAGATTGGAAAAAAAACCCAAATACTTCCTTTAATGAGCCTGCTTAAAGAAACGGATCAAATCCTGATCAAAAAATGGAGGAAAGTCAGTGTAATGATGAACATGTGTTCACAACACAGGCGTAATTTAATGTGGAGGCAAAAGTTTGCAGACCCGCGATTAAAGTCAGACCAGCAAATGACTTTGTTCCTATTTCTTCACTTGTACAAGAAAGGGAACTGAGTAGTTCCTATTCTGCCTTGACTCCACTCTTTACACACAGCAATAAATGGTTTGTTTACAGAGGGAGGAAGAGGGATATTGAATCTGCAGTGTTAGTGGATGACTGCAGTACATGGAATAACATACAAGCTGTTTTGACATTAATTGCTTTGACATTTGACACTGAATTCTAATGTAGACGTACGTTCTTCTTGAAGATGTGTAAAAGTCCGGTCATAGAGAGGCCTGCGTCTCTCACCGATGGGGAGAACGCACGACCATCACAAGATCAACAGGTCGTATTCCAAAACGCATCCGGACTAGAGGTCCAACCAACCCAAATGCCACGTTTCAAATCCACTGGTGATGGTCAACTCACTAGTGTCAATTTCAACCAAAGTGGTCGACCAAATCCATCAGCTCTGGAGAAAAACAATCAACGAGGGGAGACAGTTGAACCACTCAGACTTCAGTGGGAACCAGACAGTTTCAACAGGAAATGGGGAAACGACCTCAGGGCAACTGAACTGAAGCTTTATTGCCGTTTTCCCAAGTACAGTACGTTTTTATTTATTTCAAGTCAACGAATATCTTATCACCCTTCAATGAAACCAAAACGTTTTCACAGTTTGTATGAAGACTGACTTATTGTCAGTTTACTGTAAGTTTCACAAATTGCTTGTAAACTATGGACTGATGATTGTTTGCCACTCAACTGGACTTTGTAACAAGGTCCCTCTTTTAATACACTGTTTTCCTGCTCATAGCTCCCTAACTGTAGCTTGCTCTGTACTGCAGCACCACCTCCTTCAGTCACCAAACGTGACCTCATAACTCATTCCCCACTTTAGCTTTGTTTAGCAGGAGCCTTCAGTGATGGCTTCTTTCCATTGCAATGGCCCTCTTTCCTGCTCAGAGTGCTTGCTGTTTTTTCTTCTACCTCTGGCACATGTTTAAGGTATTTTGGAGCACTGGAAATGAGACTAGCTTAAAACGAGTGTCCTGGCTTCTCATTGTGTAAACTCTCGAGTCATAGACGGAGCAAGTCAACCAAGTGTTGGTGAATTTGCTTGCAGTTCCACTGCCAGGTTCCAGGCACTAGGACACCAGGCCCCTAGGGTGACAGTGTGCAGAACGCCTTGCCAAAGGCACCAGCCTCGGGTTCGCCACTGAGAGACTCGTGCTTCAAACCTTCCCCCACTCAAAGGCAACACTCACTGAGACGCTTTCCCAGCATCAGTGAAGTTTCTTCAGTTGTCTTTCGACGTGGTCTGCAGTGATGGAGGCCATTTAAATCGAGAAGAGAGATCTGTGTGAATGTTCACGAGATAACAGCAGTCAGCTCTGTTTTCAAACAAGGTCAAATGTAAATGCGTCGCTCAGGTGCTCTCACTCTGGCAGTAATCGGTGTTAGTTGTTTTCAGAGGTGAGTAGAGTAGCCACAAGTTTTACTCAAGTAAGAGTACTGCTACTTCTGAATAATATGACTCAGGTAAGAGTAAAGAGTAGCTGGGCTCTTTTAGCAGTGAACAGGATGCGGGATGCATGACTGAAAAGTCTCTCACACGCTGCAGATGTTAGAAGACGTGCGTTGACTTTGAGTGACTCCATTAAGTCTGTGTACTCCTTCAGTTTGTTGGGGGGGGGACCCTTTGTTGGCAAAATAACTATCAATGAAGCTACAGATATGTCATTCATTACAATAGATTTCATACAATATATATGCTAGTCGGATATTCTGTGCCCTAGACTAGACTAATAATACATGCTGCTTTGTGCTTAATAGAAATAACGTTTCCTTTATTCAGTGCTATGACTGAATGAAGAACCACCTCCATGCTCATGCTTGCTGACCAGGTTCATTGATGATAATTGTACTATGCAATTGTGTACATGTGTGTGACAGATACAACATGTACCCCAAAGGATGCATATTTGAAAGTTACTTTTGACGTTGCGTTGGCAAACGTTAGCATATGCACAGCCAAAACATGAGAAAGAAACGGAAAACATCTCCAACTTACCGCAATGTGCTTTCTCAGGTTCGACGTGGAGCTCTTTTAGGCTGAAAGATCGACATTTTTGGGCAGACACAGAATACATGGTGCCGCTGTTCTTTCTCATACTTTGTAAGGTAAACATAAACTGAATGTGAGGCCAGGGGTGTTCTGCCTCTTCTGACTACGAGTCATGTGACAGCAACTGAAGCACAAGTCTCTCTGGGAAACCGAAACAAACAGGTCTCCAAACAATAATAAATAAATACAATTAAAAGTAATGGGTGGAATGCAACTCAATACAATGGAGTAAAAGTAGCGTTATTTCATCAGAAAAATACTCAAGTAAAAGTAAAAAGTATGTTGCAATAAAACTACGTACTTTACAAGTACAATTTCTACAAAAAGTTACTTAAAGGTGCAGTCCGAAGCTGTTCCCCGTTTCTGTTTACAAACACTGTCCAAACTGAGAGCTCCTCCCCTCAGCTAATCAGTGCCCGTCCTGTCTCTTCCAGCACAGCTAGTACACATGCACTCGCTCAACACCGGCATTATTACATCCACAGTTATTAGCCGCGAATACAGAGAGACTGCTTCCAATGCACGATAAGGCTGTTGTCTACTGGCTGCCTACCTTACTAACAAATACGCTACTTAGTTAGCAGCTCAGCATGCCGCTAAATTAGCAGGCTATCAGTAATGCAGTTTGCACGTATCTGTCCAAGAGTAAGCAGGCCAAACCTGCATCGCTCTTCAGTCCAAGCCTCTCCTCCAACACTGGGAAGCCAGTGAAAGCGACAGCAGTGTTGCTTCTGGTTTTCCAGCTGCACTATCTAAGCTTTTCTCTGCTGCACAGTTTTTCCTTTTCTTCACAGCTTCTGCCATTTTTTCTAAAGTTTCAGCGACTCTGTCTGACATCTCCCAGTCATGACTTTGCCCACAGAGCATCACGCCCATAGCTCCGTCAATGGCTGGAGACAATAACACAAAAGGGAAAGATAAAAATACAGCCAGGGGGAGGGGGAGTTGCAAAAAAATGTCACTACCACTCGAGAGTAGAGACCCAAGGCTATGGATTGAGCTGGTTTACACCTTTTTAAATCTAGTGTTTATTTTTGAGAGGGGGAACTTGGGACTGCACCTTTAAATAAATGTAACGGAGTAAACGTAACTCATTGCTACCCATCTCTAGTTATTTTAGATCTTGGGCAGAATGCAGTGACAGTCAAGCACTCACACTCTTTGCTACAATAGAGCAGCTGCTCCAAGCACAAGTGATAGAGGTGGGCTACGTGTGCCATTAAGTGTCATACCTACACTGTATGTGGTGTCAGTCGTTTCACTTGGAGGATTTACAGCCAATGTGGTGTAGAGAAGTGGAACAACAGTGTTTTGACTGAGTGAAACACACAAAGTACAGAAAACAAAGCAACAGGTACATTTCTATTTCATGTGCTGCATTCTCCATGCTTCATTTGTTTCTGTCTCATGTATTGGTTGTTGATTGTGTTACGTCACTGTGACTCGATAATATTAAACACGTTTGATGTGATCCGCGAGCCCAAGACTTGGGAAAGACTGGTATGGGACGTGGTCGCAGACTGCAGATTACCAACCTTAAACTTAATGATTGAGATGACGGAAGCGCACTGAGACTCCAGTGAGACTCCTAAAGGCTGTCAGCTTTTACTCTGCGACTGTGAAGATCGTCAGGTGTGAGCCCAGCGTAACTTGATACATCCACGTCGTCGTAAAAACAGCTGTCATGGAAACGTGATGTTCCACTGCTTTACAGCTGCTTAAACTTGAGAGACACAAAATTTGCTGAAAGTCATCTTGGCCATGCTCATTAGCATTCAACCACACCATCTAGAGTGAAAACACCAATAAACCAACACCCACAACTGCAACAAGTATGATATCGAAAAAAGCAAACATACTTGAAATGCACCGAGGAATTTGTGTTGTCACTGATATGAAGCTTCCAAACATTTTCCTAAGCACAAAGCTTCAGGAGATCAGACCCATAGTCATTGTCCATCCACTTTCCGATTCAGTCAAAACTTTTGTTTTATGTCTCGCAGATTCTTCCTGAAGATGCAAGCTTCAACTGCCCCGCCAGTAGCCAACACAACCACGAACACAACCACAGTCACCAAGTCCAGAGAGCAAGTACTTATCCAGAGTAAGGCCTTGACACGTGTTTATTTCCTCTTTGATGTTCAAAGAACTGTGAAGACAACAGCTGATCTGCGCCTCATTCAGCAACAGCAGATGAAAAAAAACTGTTCGAACTCACCCTCAGAAAACAACAACTTGTGTTGTGCTGTCTGCTCTACGTAGTTCACAAAAGAAGTGGGCCAATTGCATTCAAAAGAAAGCACTTGCAATGTTTTGTTTGTCTGTCAGCTACACAGTTGCTAAGCGACAGCAAAAGAGATACACACTGAAAGAAAATGGGACAGGCTGGTTTGTGATAGATTGGGTGTCATTCACCTGGAGCTGAGAGCTGTAGAAATCAGGAATAGTTCAATGTGCGTGCGTGCGTGCGTGCGTGCATGCGTGCGTGCGTAAATAACCAATGATCAAAATCAAAATCGGCAGTATTCTTTTTGGTGATAGCTACTGTCTCCGTGTCACTCAGGTTCTGGGGCTATGATTGCCGTCATTGTCATCGGCATCATCATCATTTTTACCATTTTGCTGTTTATCCTGAAGACCTACAACAGGTGAGGCAGCATTCCTGTACACACGATTCCTGCGACATATGACCTTTAGGATGTGCAGGAGCGTCACTGTAACAGTTCCAGTTAGACAGTTTTGTCGGCTTAAAGGCCGAGTCATCGTGACGTCTTTGTTGGCACAATGGTTAAGCAAGAACGGATGTGACGGATCGGGTGACGGGTGTCTGTCCATCTCAACGCATCACATTAATGTCAGTGATAGGGTATCTGAAAAAGCATATTGACTTTCTCGTGTTCTCAATGGATAAAAGAGGGAAGAAAACATTTGAGGAGTTGTAATTCTGACCATTATTTTTTTATTGTCAAAATGGAGAAGATATTATTCTTCATAAACAACAACAATAAAGACAGTTCCTCATTGGAGACTGAATTAATGATCCCATTATAGATGACAGAGCTGATGATGACTTTGTAAATATACTACATTCTCCTTCCTTCTTCCCTACCATTGTAGTATGTTTTAATTTGCTTTAGGTGCTTTTTCTCTAATCAGCCTTCACATTTACAGCACAGTAAGAGTATTTCTCAAAGCAATTCATACAAAGAGGAAAACATGTGACCTGCAATAGCCAGTCACTTGCTCCAAATCCTGAGTTTATCTGTCTCAACAGTAATTATCTGGATCAATGAACATGTGAGTGCCAACAGGATGACAAGTCCTTGTATCATTGTGGACAGATGAGACAGTCCAATTGTTGTAATTATGGCAGTGTACTCTGGAGGGATTTTCTGATGTAAACTGTGACTTAGTTCTGAATGTAATTATTGTCAATTGTAAAATTGTGGGAGATTGACTGCAAGAGACTAGACAAGATTCCCCTTTCACTGTGCAATTTTGATGCAGAGGAACAAAATGAAAGTATCAATACTTATGGCACAAAAAAAATAAATTAGAATCATGAAGAGATAATAAACTCCAACTGTACATGCAGTGCTGTAGAGACTAGAGTGCAAATATGCACTGACACAGACAAGTTCCAGTTGCAGACGACGAGGCAGTGAGTCGGGGGGCATGAAAGTTTGTAGTTGTGCATGCAGCAAAAGGAGAGTAAAAAAAGTTTTCTTGTCACATGGAGTGAGCAAAACAAGCTCACACCACGCAATCACGCAATGCTTGTTGCCTGAAACTTGACTATTTGTGTCTGTCTTTTGGTCGCAGTGTTCACCTCATGTGGGGAATGAGTTCAGGAATGTGATTTGGAACTTAGAGTCATTGAATGGCCGGAAGTCTTTCACTGCTCCTTCTTCTTACTGTTGAGTTGATCAAGGCATTGCCATAACAACCAATGCAGCTGGGTAATCATAGAGTGCTGGCAACACAACAAAATCCATTTGAATGCTTGTAAACAACAGTGCAGACAGGAAAGCTTTAGGCCTCTGTTTGGAAAATAAGTTGGATTTGAGTGCCGAATGAACAGGGCTGATGTTATGCTTTTTAATATACCAAAAAAATATGATTAAAAATGTAGCTTTCCTGCACAAAGGTATACTAAAATTATTCAATAAAGTCTAGTATACAGAACTATAAAATGCACAGGAAAGCTGAATGCCGTAAATAAATCAGGAGATACAGTTTATGTGTTTATGCTAGATATTTGTCTAATGTCTTGGTCTTTTTTCGGACAGGCGAACTCATGTCTCCAGAGTCATGGGAGCAAGGGGCTCGAAACCTCATCCAAGGGGGCCCGAGTCCACATCCACGACCAATGTGCCACTCACAGCGATGGGAGTCAGTTCTGTGTCGAGCAGCATCACCGACTCTCACTCGGCCTCGGGGAACGCCTTCCAGCTGCCCCGGGTGGAGCTCAGCAGCGCAGAGGGAAACCGCTTAGAGCAGTCCAGCACCAACAGCGGATCCACTGCAGTCACCATGCATGAGCACCCGTCGATAGAAAACACATAGAACTGAGACTTTGATAAAGTACAGTTGTTTCTCATTCCAACATAACTGTGTTGTGACTTTATTGTGGAGCCACAGTCTCCCTCCACCTCAATCAAATGACTCACTGTCGGTGACGCGAATGTCCTACTTGCATACTGAAGTGAACAAAAATATCAAGAAATTGACATAATGAATATTGTGGAAGTTGAGGGCTGAAGTCAGTGTGTTGTTCCTGTCTGTGGTGTTTGACAGATGCTGCATCACTACCAACATAATGAAGATATGTATAGTAAAGACTGAAGCCTTGAAAAACTTTGTACAGCTTTGGTAAGACATGTCGAGGTCAGTGGGCTAATTAGTGTGACTGATATAAATTATTTTGTTTATAACAAATAAAATTAAACACACACACACACACACACACACACACACACACACACACACACACACACACACACACACACACACACACA